>ML360996.1:0-26258 GCA_005239505.1 Nicotiana paniculata | reverse complement strand
TTCATTGTATCATTGTATAAACAAGATATAATATATTATTTTCTCCCGTGCTTTCTCACAGCTTCATTAGCACCTACGAGTATGACCTAGCCGGTCAATGAAGCTTAGAATGGACCATGGGAGACTAGTGTCCAAATCCTAGTAGAGGCAAAAAAAATTAGGCGATTTCTTCCAATCTCTCTAAGCGTTGATGGACAAAAATACCAGATACCTATACTGGTGGGAGATAGCTAGTATCCAGTGGAATAGTCAAGGTGCGTCAAAGCTAACCCGGGCACCACCGTTTTAAAAACAAAAACTATTATAGTTCATTAAAAATTGCAAATAGCTGTTGTATTATGTTGGTTCACCAGCTAAAGATCAGTTTTCTTTGGAAGGAAAGTAAAACCATCTGGCAGATTTGCTATTTTGTGGTGGTGTGTGTGAGGTCTTCAAGTCATATGATCATAATTTGAAGGAAGGAAAACATGGAAGTCTAGCAATTCCAGTTTTATCATGCTGGGTGCTATGTCATCTACATAAAGTTCCCTTTTATTTGAAAATCTAAAAGTTCCAGAAAAAACTATGCATGTGCATCTAAGCTGCCTTGAGAAAATAGCTAGGGTAACTGAATCCTTCTAAGTTCCTGGTGTTTATCTCCCTGATAATCTAAATTTTGACCTTTCATTGGGTGTTCTAATGTACTACTTTTTTTTTTTTTGGTTATATGATGTAAGTAAAAAAAAATCATTTGCTCGCTCCTTTTGTTTTGTTTCCTTCCTTAACATTGAGTTTGTAATGGCTAAAGTGTATCGACTATTTTATGGGAAGTGTAAAGTGGAGAAGAGGAGTACTTAATATTAAAGTTAGTAGGTAGGCAGTTAAAATAGTCTTTTATCTTTTGGATGTTTAAGATTATATAGTATCAATTATTGTACTATATTTGGTTATTGGCAAGCCATAATAATTAGTTCTATCCATGTTTCAGTGCTTCAATTAGAGTATATCATCTTTTAGATGTATTTGTGTTGGATTTGAAGCTACTCTTATTTTACAAGTATATGCTCAGATGCACCAAGAAGATGCTGCTCTTACCTTCTTTAAACATGTAGGGAGGCAAGGAAATCCACAGACATATTCCATGCAGAGCTACACTTCTAATTCTCGAATTATCTATTATTTCTCTTTCCATAATGTCCAAAAGATACACAGGTAACGTGTCTGAAGCCCCATTTTTGTTGTTGTCTAGCATGTCAATGATTCTGAAGTCTTATGCTTTCTTGGGTTTCTACGTTCTGCACTTTTTACAATTGACCTACACCAACTCCTCGATAATTTAAGCTTTCTTTCTTCACATGTTTTCTGCCTGCTAGCATTTCAAAGACTCCTAAGTTTTCTTGGGTTTCTAAGCTATTACCGTTGACACCTCTCCGTCCATAACTTAATGCTGTATTTGTTTCAAAATCTCCAGCCGGAAGTTGTAGCAGGAAGTATAATCAAAATATTGATATTCAAGTCTTCAAGGTTTACTGATCTTTCATAATTAAAAAATTCTTTTGGAACCAAGTCGAGGACCAGCATAGGTGGAAGCATTGGCAAAGATGAAGTTCTCCTAGGAGCCAGAAGGAGGTTGCAGTGTAGGTGACCACCAAACTTTGAACAAGGTTTTGGTGTTCCCGGAACTGGGGGAAATTTTCTGTTTTGTTCCTTTTTATATTTTACCTTAATTGGATAGAAAAAAATCGTAAAGATTGTAAGTGTTTGAACATGTGGCATTTAAGTAAAGACTCTAATACAATTTTTTACTGTTCACGCGCTTGACTTTTTTGTTTCCCATGGGCATGGCACATGTTGATTTAGGGAGGTAATCGTTCCACTTTTTACAAGTAGTGGCGTCAAAAAGGATGCCCATGAAGAGAGGGCGAGTAAGAGGGAATTTGTTGATAAAGGGTGCATAAGAGGATTTACATGCAAGTTTGTGGTAAAGTGTGTACAAGTATAATGGTATTGTTCCAGCACCAGGGTTTAAATTTCGCTAGAGGGAAAACATGATTTGTTTTATCTATATAAGCAATGGTGGACAAAGTTACTCAGTACATGTGTTTTGCTGTGGGAGGTAGCTGATATTCGGTGGATTAGTCGAGGTGCACGCAAGCTAGCCCAGACACAATCAAATAAATAAGTACAGTGGTATCCACACATATGATGGTCTTAACTTTAGATCTTAAATATCGTCACCACGGATATCCAAAATATTAAAATTTATTAGATGAGATTAATCACATATAGCCGAAAATATATACAAATATGCGCCATTTGCAACGAAATATCATGCATAATTGATATGGACACATTGTAAGGTGAAAAACTCGACGAAACTAACTGCTTGGACTAACGTAGTTTTTGTATCTCTTAAAATTACCCATAACTCAAATATCACATAAGAATTATTTCTATCGACTATTATAGTCCAACGTACTTCATTTTGTTAACTAGAAAAGCTGCCTTTTCTAAAAATAGGTGAGAACTCTCATATACAAGTCCAGAATTGCCAACTCAGGGAACATCATGTTAAAAATATCTAATTATGGACAACCAGAGATAGAGAGCACCGAAGAATTGAGAAAGGTTAAACGTACCTGGTCTTTCCAGAAACAGGATCCTTTATGAGAGATTCTATGGCTCCCACATGAATCAAATCATATGTCCGAGGGTACGTAGAGAAAGGCTCACACCTGTGACACGAGCGGTAAATGGAGTTTATTAGTTGAAGTGAATAATCCATCTTTCCATTTTCCCATGACTCTCTAAGTTCTCGGATTTGCAAACCATTAGTGGATGACTCTTGTTGTGAGGAAAGAAACTTCCAGACATAGAGATTAAAGAAAGAGAAAAAGTTTTGACAAAACTAGCTGTCTAGCAGGTGGGTTTAAGAAAAAAGAAAAGAAAAAAAGAGATAATGATCCAGAGTCCAGCTAACCATTTGTATACACTTTTAAGGATGACCATCAAACAGAAATTCTTGACCTACCAGTCATGATAAACTCCAATAAGGCCTCTGTCAAAAATCACATCAAGTGTTAAAGGCTTATGTGCTGGAACAACATTCATCACCCAGATTGGATCTGATGATAACGCCGCAGCAAATCCTCCGAAAAATGCATTCATGTCCATGACATTGCGAACTGATGAAGTTCCTAGTTTCACGTTCAGTGAACTCTTATAGAATGCAACTCTGCGTGCCCATCTTCTTGAGTCAGCTTCAAACACATCCACTCCATTTTTAGTAACAATTGCCCTAGCTGGAGCTTTTGCCAGCCTTGCTGGCCATTTTGGAATTTTCCCAATGGCATATTCTCCTTTGACAGATAAAGTCCTACTCACACATTTTTTCAACTTGAAGTACCTGCAAATTAATTTGAGATACAAAAGTAGAGTTAGTTATTTAAAATGCTTCCACCAACAGTATGTTTGACAAGGTAAAAGCAGCAAAAGCTTGCTGGAGATTATAGCAAAGATGTAACTGAAGAACATGGAAGGAGAAACAAAAAAGAATAAAGAAATGCATGAATGAATCACCATGCAGCACTTGGATCATCCGTGTTATCACACAGTTCAAGCCCAAATTCATTTAGATTAGGAAGACATGAATCTCCAAGAGGCTTTTTCCAGATGACTGTGTTTCCATCTACAACAATCAGCTCATAGCACAATGATCTGGCCACTGTTTGGAGATCCCCCCACTCCTTATCTTGCTTGGGCCACTGAACAGGAGGACCAGAAATGACAAGGTAGCCGCCGGGACGGAGTAACCTGTCAACTTCAATGAAGTATGTTGCATCTGCATGGCAACAACTCTTCTGTCAGGGTCTCAGACAGCAGGTATATAAAGCATACTGACAATGACCATCGAACTCAGAAAACTCACTATATGCAGTAAAAGGAATCAAACACCGTGAGCAATGAACCAAATCAAACGAGAAGGCAGGAAAAGGAAGCCTGCGTGTCCCAAGCATGGCAACAAATGCAGGTATTCCTCGTTCCAAGGCAAACTGTATTTGTGATTTATGTGAATCTCTTGGAGCAAAAGAGAGCGTCAACATGTCTTCAGCAAGTAGGTAGCCACCAAAACTGGCAACCTGCAGCAGGAACGAATGTTATAGTCTCAAATACCCAAGAACATTACTACAGATTTTAAGGAACCGAGCAAGAACATCCTACCCCACATCCCATATCAAGAGCAGTCCTCAAAACTCCACCAGCAATTGGAATGTACTGTTTAAGCTTCTCGATATACTGCTCTGCACCATCAGGAAACATAGTTCCACCACCAGGGAAGATAAAATACGGCCCTTCCTTTTTCATCCATCCTTGGTGCCCTTTCCTGTCAGCTATTTTATTGTAGGGCATATTCTCATGCCATATCTGGGAAGAAAGAGAAGGATTATTGTGACCATGATTGCAATAATTAAACACTCGAAAAGACAAATGAAGTGAAAAATGCAATCTTCAATGGATAGGGTTCAAGTTATCAAGAACTGCCACCAAAGAGGCCCGCAATTATAGATGTAATGCAACAATTTAAGCCAAATCTACAAGAAAAGAAGAACTAAATTCTTTTAACAAATTGAGAGGCTGGATTACAAAGTCCATTGCCACCAAACGAGGCCCAAGATTAGGGAAAAGTCATCCATCTAATGAAACTACAACAAGCAGCACTATGAGTATTCGAGCAAGATCATACATAAGGTACCAACAATAACAACCACCCAGTGGAATCCCACAAGTGCGGTCTGGGGCGGGTAATGTGTACGTAGACCTTACCCCTACCTTGGGGAGGTAGAGAGGTTGTTTCCGAAAGACTCTCGGCTCGAGAGGAAGAATAGGAACAAGTAAATAACAACAAGGCCCGGAAAAAGATACCAGCAATGTATGAACCGGGAAAAACGCAAAAGGAAGAAAGCAAGAGCAATATCAAAAGCAATAGCAAGACGTGTACTAGAAAAATGAAGCGGAAGATAGCACTGGGAAAAAAAACGTAGTACTAGCACTCCAAGAATCAAAGACAATGAACTAGTCAGCTAGTCCTAATAAACCTGGAACAGATCACGACCTATTACCCTTCTACCCTAATCTTCGACCTCAATATCCTCCTATCAAAGGCCATGTTAAGTCGTGCTATGTCCTGCTTGATCACCTCTCCCCAATATTTTTCAGGCCACCCTCTACCTCTTCTCCTACCTGCCAGAGCCAGCCGTTCACACCTCCTCATTGGGGCATCTGGGCTTCTCTTCTCACATGCCCGAACCATCTAAGCCTCGCTTCACGCATCTTATCCTCGGTGATAAGGTACCGATGAGACTACATCAAAAGGCAATTTAAATGTTGTTCCATGCAGCTAAATCCAGCTCACCTCGACTGAAACAAACCAATCTTGTAATTTCACAACTTACTCAGAATGTTGCACACCTAACATAAATAAATAAAAGTGTCTTTTGTAATAGCTTAAACTTTTAGATAAGCAATTCACCCATTTCAACATGGCATCAGAACAAGAAGAGGTCTTAGGTTCGATTCTCGCAGCCATCCATCCATCAACAAAAATTAGACTCAACAGTAGCGCCACGTGCTGAAATCTAAAAAAGTCTTCAAGACATTTCAAAACAAGCTTCTTGGCTTCAGGTGATTGATTAGCTTCAGATAAAAGACATTTCAAAACAAGCTTCTTGGCTTCAGGTGATTGATTAGCTTCAGATAAACTATAACTAGTAAAGATTTAACCTTTAGTATTTACCTTGTGCAAACTGTCAGGCCAGTGAACAGAAACGCGGTAACCTTGTGGGGGTGGAATCAAACAAAGAGGGGTGTCCTTAGGCAAAGGGCAATGCCTTTCCCTATAATAATTCATCTCTCTACTCAACTGGCTATTTAATCTTGGATCCTCACAAGGCATGTGATCCACATAGTCTGCTGGGCATGCATCAATACCTGTAGTTTGCCTCCCTGACTCCACCTATTAATTAACCCACAAATTATTAAAACGGATCTAATCCAAACGAACTAAAAGTATTACTAGTATCATGAGAAATTGTACCTGTGAGACAAGGCGACTGCGCTGACGTGGATCCCCAGAAGCAGAACGAAGCAGAGACTGGCGCCCTGAAGCAGCCAAGGAATCACCCAAAGGGGTACACAAAAGAAGGAAGAAAATTAACACTGCTGCAAAGAAAGCTGCTGATACTAAATCAAGAAGACGCCACTGTCGAACATTTCGCTTTGACGATGGTAGATTCAAGTGACCCATTTTCACTAGTAGCACTTAATAATAGAAACCTCAAGATCCAACCGCGCACACACCGACACACAGAAATTTATGCATGCGAGATGAAAATTCGAAGATCTGAAGCATATGTTGAAGTAGATTTGTACTGCTTTTTGAATTGAGTGCTGTGGCTTAAAGGAGCTCGCGGAGAGAGAGAGAGAGAGGATTTTTTTCTTTTAAAATTCAGCCATTTTTTATGAGTTAAGAAGGACTAAAGAGTTAGTATGGAGATCTATGCCAAGGCATTTTCTTGGTAACATTTGCCTCCCCCATAATATGTCGGTAATTGTATGTTAACTCTTCTTTAGAGCCCGTTTGGACATTCAAAAAATTTATTTTTTTTTCGAAATCTTTTTATTTTTTTATAAAATTTTAAAGTTTCACTTGTAGATGAATCTTTACATTTTTCGAAAATTTGAAAAATTTTAAAATGTTGTTTCTCAAAATTTTACTCATCACTCACAAATTTTCAAAAACAACCCAATATTATATTCATATCCAAACACAACTCTAATTTTCAAATACCATTTTCACTTCTTTTTTTTTAGAATTTTACATTTCTTATGTCCAAACGCCCACTTAGATTTTACTTCTGAGAATTGTATTAGTTACTACTTGCTAGCACTTCCATTGCTATTACACATTTCTTAACAAATAAAGAGAAAGTGACGGGGAAATGAAAAAACGACTCTTGAAATGGAACACTTGAACTTGGCTATTTAAGTGGTGAGTGCAAGAACTTAAAATCAAACTAACATCTCAGCATAAACTCTAGTACTTTTATGGCATGGTTAGCAATTGCTCGACATAAAAAATTAGCAAGATCTATCTAAGTTTGAGAGTAGGTATTTTAAGGATGAATTTGTTCAACTTCACGTCATACAGAATAAGCAACTTCTTTTATAATAAAATGAGTAATCACCAAAGTTCACTTAGCGCGAGCCTTTTGATGCCAAGTCATAATTCAAAAAAATGCTACATAATTTGATGATTAAATAAAGGTGGGTCCAGAATCCAAATAAATTTCCCAGCACAGCCGCCACTATATGGCTGATGAAAGAGATTTACATACAGCTAGCTCATTTAGACTCATGAGTTAGACTCTTAGAATATTCAAGCATTGCTATAACTCCCTAGACTGGATACCAATTCAACATATCTAGTATACTCTTTCATTTATAATTGTTTTGTCCTTTAATATGTAACTGTATAACTATTTCCTTTGTTCTCTGCCTGGCTTCTTGCTTCTTCTGCTGAAATCTTCTAGCATTCCTTTCTGCCCATAGGTGGTATACTGTTGTTGCAAAGAGGAAGCCTAAGATGTGTGTCCATGGTCGATTAGTAATTCTGCTTGCCGCCCAGTGCACTTCTTCCTGCCAGTTACCTATATTTCTCTGTATGCCCAGCCAGCCCAGTATAAAACTCCACATCTAATGTGAGTAAGAGCATCCAAACAGCATATGCACCAATGTTTCATCTATGTCGGTTGCACACAATACACATCCTTTGTCAACTTGAATTCTCCATCTCTCTAGTCTATCAACAGTAGATAGTATGTACTGTACTGCTAACCAGAGAATGAATTGATGCCTGGGAATAACATTTTGAACCAACACTGGTTGCTTCCACTCCATTTTCTGAAACTGTGGTGTAAAGAATTTGTATGTTTTTTTAATGCTAAACTTTCCTTGTGATTCAAAGCTTCTTAATAGTGTTACAGGATCCCCATAATTCTCTAACCAACTTCTTGCCTCCAGTATTTTCCTAACTAGCCAGCAGGCTTGCTTAGGAATAGGACAGTCTGATATATTGCTCTGCTTTATGTAAAAGCAGTGAATCCATTTCACCCATAAGCTATCTTTTCTCTGATTGATAGCCCACAAGAGCTTGCAAATAGCAGATTTATTCCATCTGTAGAAGTCTAGTATATTCAAACCTCCAGTTTCTCTAGGCATGCACAATTTCTCCCAAGCAACTAAAACTTTCCTAGACACCTCATTTGTACCTATCCATAAGAATGTTCTGCATATATTAGTTATCATATGTATAATCTTCTTTGGTAGCAGGAAAATTTGGGCCCAATATGTCTGCATCTCGAACATGACACTTTTGATCAATTGAAGCCTTCCACTGTATTAACAATTTGGTTGACCAGCATCTAATTCTTGCAATCATTTTTTCTACTAGAGGCAAGCACTGATGAATTGTAAGTTTCCTTGAAGATAAAGGGACATCTAGGTGTCTGAATGGTATCTCCCCAGTAGAAAAGCTCATCTATTGTATAATCTGATTCTTGAATTCATTAGACACCCCTGCTATATAGAATGAACTTTTCTCCATATTGGGTTTAAGTCCAGATACTTCAGAAAAGTGGTTGAATGCCTGCAACATCAACTGAATTGATATTTTGTCTACCCTGCAACACAACAGTAAATCATCTGCAAAACATATGTGAACTAGATCCAATTTAGAACATCTGGGGTGATAGTAAAAGTCAGGATTAGCTTTTAAGTTCTTCAAGGATCTATTCAAATACTCAATTGTCAATACAAACAGATAGGGTGACATTGGGTCCCCCTGCCCTAGCCCTTTTTTTCCCTTGAAATCTTGTGGTCAATCCCTCATTAATCAACAGTGCATAACTGACAGTTGAAACACAATTCATTATCCAGTTGACCATCTTCATAGAAAATCCAAATTCAAACAACACCATCTGTAGGAAACTCCACTCCACTGAATCATAGGTCTTCCTTATGTCAATTTTGACCATACATCTAGGTGACACCCCTTTCCTAGAGTATCCTTTCACCAATTCATGGGCTACTATTACATTGTCCAGTATACTCCTCCCCTCAATAAAAGATGATTGGGATGGACCTACAAGCATATCCACTACTGTCTTCAACCTTTCAGTTAAGATTTTAGTAATAGTCTTGTATATAGTTGAACAACAAGCTATTGGTCTAAAATCCTTAACCATAGTAGAAGCTGGAACTTTAGTGACCATAGTTATAGTAGTACAGTTGATTTCTTTCAGAAGCTGGTAATTCTCAAAGAACTGCATAATTGCTGCTATTATATCTTCTCCAATAATATTCTAGTTTGCTTTAAAGAACTCAGTTGAGAAGCCATCTATACCCGGAGCTTTATCAATTGGAAGATTCTTAACAACTTGCATCACCTCCTCTCTAGTAATAGGTTTGATCAGATCTTTAAGTTGTTCGGCAGATAGACATGGACCATTCCTTGCAACAACTATGTCAATACAAGGCAATTCCTCAGCAGATGTACCTAATAATTTCTTGAAGAAAGTAAGGAATTCTTGCTGAATTAACTTTGGATCAGTGACTAATATTCCCTGTTCATTCCGAATAGAAAAGATCCTATTCCTTGCATGTCTGGTTTTCATGTGAGCATGAAAGAATTTGGTATTAGAGTCATCTGAGGAAATCCATGTAGCTCTGGATTTCTGTCGAAGGACTCTTTCATGTATAGCACCCCATTTCTCCATTTCTATCAATGTCTCTTTCTCCTCATTTATCAGTCTTCTGCCAACTTGTCTTGAATCTCCCCCAGTTTTTGCTTCAAATTCATTAACCTGCCTTCTAATGAGGAATATTCTTTGTTTAATTGCTTAGCCTTTCTTCCACCGGTTTCAACTTTGCCACACTCCATACATACAATGCCCATTAATATTCTGCTGCCGCACATTCTGAACAATTGTTTTAAAAGCATCCTGTTATAACAGGACATTAAGAAGTCTGAATGGTCTCCTTAGGTATTGTTTAGCAATCACAGTGTTGATTACAATGGGAGAATGATCTGAACACTCAGGATTCAGATAGCTAGCTTCAATACTAATATTGGTCTTAGCTGCTTTAAGTCGGACTAGCTAGCCTAACGGATCTCTCATCAAAGAAAAAGACCTGTAAAACCAACAAAGGGAGGCAATATTGAAGCAAAACGCACTCATCAATGTCTCAGCAGGTTAACCTCAAACCCTAACTCCAACCAACCCAAACAGATTAAACTCGAAGATTAATGACCATTTATAAGTCATTGATGAATACGCAGTACAGATCATCAATAACAGGCTAGATGGAATGTTGTATCTAAAAATATTAAAGGGAACGAAAAGAACAAGGTAGTAAATGGATTAGCATTCATTGATGATGACACATCACCAAGAAAGGTTTCAGGAAGTGGATCAGGCAAAAATATATACTTTTCCAGGATCTGGTAAATCTATAATATGAACAGCAATCCACTATTATCCTGAAAAGCTTCTCGATCCCCAAAAGATATGGCTTCCTCTGAGAATCAATCCATCCAACCTCTTTCGACAATGGTCAACTTCATGCAACAGACCTAACTTCATATTAAGGCAAACAAAACTGCTATCGTCCTCCTTATTCGTTCTCAATGTTTCCTCGAGGCTCTAAGGATGTGCTCATGCTTGAGAAGGTTTGCTCTCAAAAGCATTGATCTGACATCCCGGTCGAATTCCCTGCCTGTCTGCAGCACCTTCTGGAAGGTTGCATTTCTCTGATCAGCATGCCGTGCATATAAAATTTTGTTGTGCGAGTCAATTCGAGCCTGCATTAGTAACAATCATGATCTATCCACTAAATTGACTAAACAATAACAAGGCTTTCCACACAGAAGATGGGTACTAGTCCATCACCTGTATTTGGTTGTCAGTGATCAAAGCTTCAAGTTCTTTCTCCAAACCTGCAACGCTCGTCTTGAAAGCATTGGCCATCATATTCAAATCAACCGAGACAAATGGGTGGGTATACTGGATTAAAGCTTTGTTACGGATTTGATCATACAGCGTCTCGACATGGTCATGCAAATGGATGTCAAGCAACAGATTTGCTTTAAGATTTCCTAGATACTCCAGACAAGAAGCATAGTGACTGCATCATACATAAAAATGAAGTATTATTAGGGGAAAGGCTCTGGAAAAATCAATTTCAGGATACAACAACTCCAGACATCGGCAGTTCATTCAATTTTAAATTCATACAATCATTTTAGTTTGAAATGAGATAACAGTTCGAAGGTAAGGAAAAGAGAAGCTTATCAAATTATTCACACAAATGTTCAGATAGGCAGGATAAATCCTCCACATCTCTTCTAGGATATAATTCATTCTCCCAAGTGCTATCCTTCATTTTTTTCCATTAATCCAAGGGTAATAAATGGAAAAGCAAGTATAGCTGCCACATCCTTGGTATATACAACAATTACTATGCCTCAAATCCAAATTAATCATCGACATCCATTCCAACCATTTGGGCTTGTTTCATTCCATTAGTTCATAATTTGTCATGTAGAGAAAATCTGGGATTCTCGAAACAAAAGATCATCTATTTTATACAAACCACCTCTAAACCATCTTGGGTGTATATCAATGAAATACATTTACATGTCATAAAAAAAGGTTGAATGGAGGCAATACACTTTTCTTTCTTTAGTTCAAACATTTCCAGTTTTGTTTATCCTAAGCAAAGAAATCTAATTGAAGGTGATCAAAGAATAGGTACAACCGTCTCAGTGCTCACTTAAACATTTATCCTTCCATCCACAGTAGAAACATGATCAGACAATAGTGGAAAAGGTCAAGTTGTTGATTTCATGCATAAAATATCAGGGGGTTGAACTTGAAAAAGGATAAACAGGACCATTGGGTAGCTCTAATTAAAAGTTCCATATGGAACTCATCAGCCAATACAAATACATGGAAAGGCATTTTCTAACGAACACATCAGACAGATGGCAGACATGACTAATGATGTCTAACACACTGACCTTCCTGCAAAATAAATCTAAATCACAATACAATCCAACTTACCTTGTGTAGAAATCATGAATGAGCTCCCTTGTCTCAGGTACCAGCTCCAAGAAATTCCTGAAGTTAATATTGTCAATAACTTTGCTCTGCCAAACAAAATAATCTGAATCAGCAAGTTGCATCGTAATTATATCATGCAGCTTCAACAGCAAAATCACTTAAGAACAAAAAGAAAATTGTATTATTGCCTTCAGCTCTGCTCGGTCAAAACTTGCAAGTGCACAAAGTCCACCATAAGTAGCAACATCTTGGGGTGCAATAACTTCAGTGTAGTTGTTACCTAATTCTGGACCAACTTCCAGGAACTGCAACGACCCAGTGAAATGTCAAATAAATAAATGAAGCCAAAGGATCTATAAATCCTTCTGAGGTGCCAGTTCAATCTAGTAACAAGAACCGAATAACAAACACATGGTAATATGCTATTAACTGCAACTGAAAATAAAAAAATTAGGAAACAACTGAGCATAAGTTCCTCAATTGACATTAACAATTTCAAAAAAATTCCTCAATTGACATTTACCAAATGAAAAACTTAGTTGAAGCTCTATGCACATTATCTTGATTGATGACGGTTAAGGCACTTACTACCAATTCAAGACTGAGCTCAACTTGGAGTAGGCCTAAGTGTGAGAAGACTATCTTTTTTTTTTTTTTGGATGAAGCCTAAGTGAGAAAAGACTATCACAAACCTTCCGAGCAGCAAGCTTATACTTCTTTGCCTCCAGGTTAGCCAACCCAGCAGCACAGCGAAGTTTTGCAACTGTAAGACTTTCCAGAGCGTCTTGGCTCTGCTCCGCCTTGCTAACATAGCTTGCAACGTGTGTGAACTGGCCCATCTCGATGCTGACCAGAATTGCATTCAAACACATATGAATTATGTGCTTTGCAGTCGTGCAATAATCACGTGTACGAACATAATTCTTAAATGCCTCTCCAAGCTGTCCATGTGCATAGTAGAAATCTCCAAAATCATTGTACCCCATCCTAATGCTCTCTTTGATCAGATTTGTCTACAGAGAAGGAGAGAGAGAGAGAGGAAGGTTACATGAGTTACACTTGAGCAACAAAATTTGATATATATAAAGTCAAACAAAGTGAAATAAAATAATTACAATGATACAGTTAAAAAAAGAAAATCTAATGGAAAGGTGCAATGGTGTACCAAAATGAAGAGAAAAGTAGTAATGCATGGCCGAATGGAAGTAAAACATGCCCAATAAGAAGGAATTCTTATGTGTCAAGTTATCTCAGGAAATATGTCAATATGATAGTAGTATGCCAGATCAATAATATGTCAACTTCTGAAACAGTTATGAGTTAAAGGGGATATAGTAGTAAGAGAAATGAATAGAATGCAAGACTGTTCCATAAGTTGTCAGATCGAAGTAGAAGGCATTAAGACATCTCTTTTGTTTCATTAGTATTTTTGGTGAAAGCAGAAAATACCATCTTGTATTGATGGTCCAAACCTGGTGGAAGATGATGGATGCATCAAGAAGAGTAACATGCAGTCATGCATGTCTTGTATCCTTTTTTTTATAATGAATTGGTGCTTATTGATGAAAATATAATTTGACTTATCAAAAGAAAAAAAAAAGCAATTGGCCTGTTCTAATAAAATCTGAGACAAGCTCACTTTGCAGTAAAAAAAGTGGTGTAATCTGTGTTTTCATAAAAACGGTACAAGCAGAAAGAGAATTCTTCAAAAATTACTTCTGATTCTCCCAAATCCATCTCACTCAAGAACTTCCAACCATATTGATTAATCTGAAACAAACTTTGCTAGAACCTTTGACTGTTCACTCTATTTTCCCTTCGAGGAAATTTATGGTGAGTGTATAGGTTACAAAACCCAGCAGCATCAAAATGAACCCAATACCGGCATCAGGTACAAAAGCTGGTCAGACATGAAGTTTCTAATAAGATGCAGGGCATAACACAATGAGGATACACGTTTCTAATAAGATTCAGGGCATAACACAATGAGGATACAAGTTTACAAACTTACAAAAACACGTCTTTATAATTGTCTATGCACAAAATACAATGCATGCATATGTATAACTTATTCCAAGGATAGATCAATCTGAAACCAACTTTGCTAGAACCTTTGACTATTCACTTTATTTTCCCTTCGAGGAAATTTATGGTGAGTGTATACTGTATAGGTTACAAAACCCAGCAGCATCAAAATGAACCCAACAGCTGCATCAGGTACAAAAGTTGGTCAGACATGACGTTTCTAATAAGATGCAGGGCATAACACAATGAGGATACAAGTTCACAAACTTCCAAAAACAAGTCTTTATTATTGTCTATGCACAAAATACAATGCATGTATATGTATTATTATTCCAAGGATAGATCTCCCTAATCCCTCCCTTATTTTTAACTTTACTCCTCTTCTTCTGTCAATTTCCATATGATCTGAGCACTTTCAGAATTTTCATCTAAAGTAGCAATATATCTTATTCCTATTAAAAGATCATCTCACTAAATATGTGATAGGCACAAAACAATGAGAAAATATTAAGAACGGCCAAGCAGGTATCTAACCAGTATCTACTGGGAATTAAAAATGTTTCACAAGGATATAACAGCCTTCTAAAGTTTCCATACTTCTCAAAGAATAATTACTAACCATCATGGTTTCTTTTCTTTTTTTTCTTGGTAATGAATTGGACATGATTTCCTCATTTTTTTTTTTTGTTATAAGTCAAAATTTCATTAACACAAATCAGAGTCAAAATTCTGTACATTACACATGGTTGCTTACAAGGAACTATTACTAAGATATTTAGAAAGCCTCCCCGAGTGGCCAATGTATCATGATGAAAAATATTACCCCTTATATATCCTATCAATTGCTCATTACTAACGCTCAACCAAATGGATCTACCTCTAAGTATGCACTATAATTGAGCAGATAAAACTAAAAGAACAGAGATAACCCCATAAATTTACCTTGATTAAGAAAACAAATAAAATTCAAAACACGCATTAGCAGCCACTTCTCTATTTCCCTCCGACCTCCCTCCTGAAATTCAAACTATGTAACCAGTATATTTTCACTATCTTAATATGACGAGGGCAGCAACTTATATTATTTTTCAAGTTGTTTCCGAATATCTAAATTTAAATTGAAAAAATTATGTGATCTAATCAGGTTTATAGAGAATAAAGACTTTGTTCAAAGAAAGATACCCTATAAGCGTTGAGTTCGTTCTCAAGCTTCTCCTTCCTCAGCTCAGCCCGACGATCCACAGCGTCGGACCAAGCAGGGTCCGGCCCATAATTAGGGCCTAAACGTCCATCAATCTTCTGCACAACCTCACGGAACAATTGCGTGTTCTCCCCTTTCTTAATCTCATCATAGGCCATTCTCAAAGCCTCCACTTGCATTGAAGCATTGCCACATCGATCAGCTATGAAGAGAAGCCTCATAATTTTTGTTCGGCCGCTGTATAAGGCGGCGTACAACTCAATATCCAGCTGCTCCCCGCTGATAATCGGCCGGTGACGCTGCGAGTTCTCATCGCCGTTGGCATAGATCTCGTCAGCTATTTGCCCTAAATCCTCGTCAGGTTCCATCGGAGATCAATTTCTTGAACGTTCGATCGGAACTAGGGTTTTTACTCTCTCTCTCTTCTTCTTCTCACCACTTCGAGGAGCGACACTACAAAAAAAACTTAAACTGACGTGTGACGTTCACTATTTTTGTTTGAGGAGTTATTGGGCCTTTAAGCCCATGTCGTGGCACACTTCGGGCTGTGCTCCTACTGTGCCCCACTAAGCATATCTGTATTTTCTTCTTTTTTTTTGTTAGGAAAATTACGCGACACAATTTATATTGTATTTATCATTTCTAGTTATATTTTCAAAACATTTATCATCTATAAGATTAATTGTTTTAAACCGGAACAAGAGAGCAACAAGCTCTCGTAGCTCAGTTGATTAAAGCGTGGAGGTCTTGAGTTTGACTCTCAACAAGAATATTTTACTTTCTGTATTAATTTATTTCTCCCTTATTTGTATTCGTTGCGCGAACATGTTGTGTAATTTGTGTACACTCTCGTATACAATCGATACAATTTGTATCTTTTGTATACACCCTTGTATTTCGCCTTTGTTAATTGATACACGTTGTATTCGTTGCGCGATCGAATACAGTTGACACATGATGTATTCGTTGGGCATTAATACAAGCGATACAAGTTAGTAACAATTGAATAGTAGTTACGAATGATAATTAGGCAAACTATAATTACTAGGCTCTAAACTATAGTGGTTGTCACGACCTAATTTCCCCTCCGTTGGGTATCGTGACGGCACCTAGTCTTAAGGAATAAGTAAGTCTATTATTAGATAAACATAAAATATAATATCAAAACTTTTAAATGCTTATTGAAATAATCTCTATACATTGCACATCTTCCCAAAATCCAACGAGTACAAGTCATAAGCTTTACAGAGTTTATGCTAAAATTCCTAAATATCACTGTTCTGAAATAAGTATAACAGTGTATAAACAAAAATAAGATGGTGACTCCGAAACCCGCAAACACTGTAGCGGTTTTTACCTTGAGTCTCCTCAAGAGCAACCGCGTTACTAACTATTGATCAGCCGACTATGCAAACCCTGGAATCTGCACAAAATGTGCAGAAATGTAGTATGAGCACACCACAACGGTGCCCAGTAAGTATCAAGACTAATCTCGATGAAGTAGTGAAGGACTAGTCAAGACACCCACTAGTCTAATGAACTGAACAAGTATAACTATAGGAATAACGGAAAAGCGATTTACACATAAAGGCTACGCAATATAGCTAACAATACAGTAATTTTGATACGGAAGGAAAACAACAAGCATCAGCAGGAAAACCATGAAAATAACACAAAAGGTGAATAGAACACAACAAAATCTGGAATGTAAATATACAACACGGACAAGTAATGACTCAACAACTTCAACCAATTCTACATCAAGTTCGAAGTCATCTCCACGAGGTTCCGAACCTCGGAATAATCAACACTCACGGATCCCAATATCTGAACCCTAACATTGGCATCTTGTGCCCTCATTTCAAGTAATAACTGCACGGACGACTCACGTGTCAATTGGGGCCATTTCCACATATGGTAAGTACAACAGGAGTATTTATATTCGACAACAACAAGGAAACCTTAATCCGATATAAATGCTTAACTATGTGTATGCTTGTGCAGGTGTCCTAACATAAGTTAACAGCCAATAAACATAAGGAAGGAAAAAAGGTGCAACACGTACAACGTTTTCTCACAAACTTCCAGTCAAATAAACTCACACAGAAAGTGTATCATTACACGATATCAACAATAAAGAATGCCCCCAAGCCAACACTAGTATCACAAACAATCCCTGACATAGCCCATCTGTCTCGCCACGTGTGCAATAGTAAAGTATATGCATGTCTTGTTTCACCACACGTGCATAATCATATTCCCACCTTGTCTCGCCACATGCGCAACCCTCAATTTCATATCCCGCTTTATCACGCCGCACATGCAATATCAATAGTAAACACGGCACGACAGAAACCTCATGCAAATTTCCATATCAATAGTCGCACGGCAGAAGCCTCGTGCATCACCACAACTAGTACAACAACAACAACAACAATGGCAATAGTACAAGGTACAATAAATAAACCAACTACCAAACCTTCGATCACAAGATAAGCGAAACTAGTTCACAAGAAATAAACACAGTAAAGAATGCTAGGCATATTAAGAACAACTCAACAAGGAAGGAAAGTAGCACATAACAGCCGTACCTAAATGCACGGTTTAATAACAAGAAACTAACAAGAATTTGCTAACTCCATGTATGGGCAAGTCAACTAAGGTATAGTCTATCCAAACTTCCTTTAAGGTCGGGTAAACTCGAGGGTAGTCAACAGTTTCACCTAAGGACAACATCATGATAATAACGGTAACCTCATTTAAGACCAATCAATTATAGGACGAGATGGTGATAATTACAATTAGATAAGCAGTTAGGAAGACATAACATGACAGTGAAGGGATAAATCCTCAGATAAGTCAATTAGGAGTCAAATAGGCGTTAGAAATGAATCAAAAAGTAAGAAATCCTAAATTAAGCAAGTAAAGATAAAACTAGAAATTAGGGACTAAATCATGTCAAGAACAATTCATACTCAGCGAATAATAGGATCTATGATTACTAAGGGACAACTTTCCACAAATAAGTCCGAGCACGCACTCGTCATCTCGCGTACACGGACTACAATCAACATAGAAGACTCAATCCTAAGAGGTAATTCCCCCACACAAGGTTATGCAAGATACTTACCTCAAGGACGACAACCCGGTACTCTAAAATGAACTTCTCGGTGGAAAGGCCTCCGGACGGCTCAAATCCAACTAGAACAACTTCAAAACACACATAAAACTTATGAGGAACTATTCTGAATAATAAAATTTTGATCTTTACAAAAATCTAAAAGTCGACCCAAAAATCGACCCCTAGACCTGCACCTTGGAACCCGACGAATTTTACAAAATTCGAAAACCCATTCCAAAATGAGTTCAACAATACAAAAATTATCAAATTCCAATACCAATTCGTCCCTCAAATCACGAAATTTTATTTTTGGGAATTTCTTCATAAACCAACATTTCCCCCAATTAAAACACAGATTTAGATGATAAAAACAAGGATTAAATCATGGAAAATATTAAACTCTAAGTGAAGGAAACTTACCCACTCGATTAGCTTGAAAATCCCCAAAAATCGCTCCCAAATCCGAAGTTTAAAACTCAAAATGTGAAGGAAATGAGACAACTCTCGACTTATAAGAATCTGCCCTGATTATCCGCATATGCGGACGAAGAAGTGCACCTGCGCTTCCGCATTTGCGGGCAAACATTCGCACCTGCGAACTTGACTTACCAGGCCCAGGTCCGCATCTGCGGACAATATAGCCGCACCAACGGCGCCGCAAACGCGATGACAGGAATGCAGAAGCGAAATCCTTCGCAGATGCGATCACAGGACCGCATAAGCGGCCATCGCACCTGCGTGCCATCTTCCGCAGAAGCGGGCTAGCTCCCAGGCCTCCATGATCGCAGAAGAGACCAGGCTCTCACAGAAGCGGAGCCGCACCTACGCTCCAAGGTGTTGCAGGTGCGAGACACCAGAACTAGACTTGTCCTAAACTATGAAAACCATCCGAGACTCGTCCGAAACACACTCGGGGCCCTCAGGACCCCCCTCCCCCCGAACAAACCAACAAGTTCTATAACCTACTACGGATCCGCTCGACGTCTCAAATCACATCAAAACACGACGATACACCGAATCACACCATGAATCGAACTTAGAACTTTCAAATCTTCCAACTTCTAAAACTTGTGCCGAAACCTATCAATTCAACCCGGAATGACGCCAAATTTTGCAGACAAGCCCCAATTGACATCTTTGGAGCTGCTCCAACTCTCGGACTCGCATTCCGACCCCTATATCCCAAAAATCCAATTGTGGTCAAACCTTTCCATTTCCTAAACTTCAAAATTTCCAATTTCCGCCTAATTGCTTCAAATTACTCTACGGACCTCCAAATCCAATTCCGGACGCGCGCTTAAGTCCAAGGTCACCATACGGAGCTATTGACATTACCCAAAACTCATCCTGGAGCTGTTTACCCAAAAGTCAAACCTCCGGTCAAATTCCACCGCTTAAGCTTCCAAAACTAAAATCCTTCTTTCAATTCGACTCCGGATCATCCGCTGACTGAATCCAACCATGCACGCAGGTCGATATACACAATGTGAGGTTGTTCAAGACCTTACGCCACCGAACATAACTTAAATTCTCAAAACGATCGGTCGGGTCGTTACATTGGTTTATGAAAATTTATATTTTTTTCTATTTATTTTAAATTTCCAGCCAGAGATTATACAATAACATTTATATATATATCACAAACAAGTTGGAGTAGACTATATGAATCGTCACAAACAATATTGGTGGCCAGTTAAACTTATCTCAAACAAATACTATATAAAAAAAATAAAAATAAAAAATTAGCATCTAAACATGATTAGTTAATAAAAAATCTTTATTTTATTCCAAGGGAGGGATCAAGGACAATTAACAACGGATAATGTATTCTCTCTATAACAATTACTCCAATAGGTACAAACAAGCCTCCAGTAACACATGAGCCACATCAAGTTATAGTCACCTTCATCACATTTGGCATCTCTCCTTATCTCTTATTTACTCCTCCTTATCAGTAACGTTATATGTTAGAATTAGTAAATATACAGTACTAACAATTCTGGCGTGCAGCTTCTAGGACTGAGTAGGTCTCTTAGACTGTCTCACAACATCGATTTTACTTGATTGCCAAATCTCATGAAATATAGAATATATAGTAGGTAACCACATTGATGAGCTATAAAAATGAATTAAATGTTTAAATGCTTATGTAAAATGGATAGAATGGAATTGTAGTAACAGGTTACCACATTTAAGAATCAGAGAAGTGAAGGAGTCCACATCGATAGATAAAATTTTAAGTATATCAAGAGAAATGTTTGGTTGGTTTTACTTGTTAGAAACTGCTAGGCTTCGTTATTATCAATATGATATGTTAAGCTTCTTCAATAGGCGCCTTTTCATTAAAGATGTTTAGTTTGTGGTACTTAATTAATGAGATAAAGGAAAAAAATTAGTAGGACATCCAAAAATAGAGGAAAAAGATGAATGTATTTCCTGGTCAAAGAAGCCCTCAATATAAATTGTTCTTGAAGACTACAAATACCTCAATTATGAGTAAATATGAAATTAAGAAATATTATATCTTAAGACATAAATAAGGGTAAAACAACAAAAAACCTAACCTATTTAATATTTTCTTAAGGTGCGTGTAAAAGAGAAAAATGACAGATAATTTGAGATGGATGGAGTATGTGTGTGTGTGTGTATATATATATATAGAGAGAGAGAGACTTAAATGGTAAAGATACCTTTTTAAAGTCGACTAGCTATTGACAAAGGGTGTAATGAGATGAATGTGATTCCTTACTTTTAACTAGAGATTTTATATTTGTAACTTCAGAATACAAAAATTCTTAGTAGGAAGTAATTCCTATTTTAATAGGTCTTATATAATGAGAATCTGAATTAGTCTTAATGAGTAGGTTATTGGGGGGAGGGGGAGGGGATAAGTAGGTGTGATGACCTAAAGGGTCATCTTATGGATTAAGACTCCATTCCATGCTCATAAGCCTTAAAAAAGATTAATTTTAATTACCTCGACTTGCGTGCGCAGTCCGGACGTAAATCCAAAAAGCTTTTATGTGAAAATACGAGAAATAGAAATTTCTCGAGTTAAAATTTAGTTTTAGTTGACTTTGGTCAATATTTTGAGTAAACGGACCCAAATATGTATTCCGACGATCCCGGAAGGTCCGCAGTAAAATATGGGACTTGGGCGTATGTTCGGAATTGAATTCCGAGGTCCCTAGCCTTAGAAAATAATTTTTGAAGAAAATTGTTGTGCTAGTTTTTAAAGAAAATAAAGAAATGAATCAATGTTTGAACTCGTTGGTATCGGGCCCGTATCTTGATTCCAGATCCCGGTACAAGTTTGTTATGATATTTATGTCCTATATGTGAAATTTGGTGAGAATCCACTACTAAAAATCCGGGAAAAAGCGACCTGGAAAAGCGACCAAAGTTGGTCGCTAAACAGGCATCCAAAATGGCTTGGTCGCTTTTTCGTTGGTCCCTTTACCTTAGGGATCAAATATTCCAGGTATCAAAAAAAGCGACCAACTTTGGTCGCTTTAATATTTTAATAATATAAATTTAGCGACCAAAATTGGTCTCTATTTTTAAATTACGTTATTTATTTATTTATTATTATACAAAATATAGCGACCAATTTTGGTCTGTAAATAAAATATAATATTTTAAAATCTGGAAAATAGCGACCAAAGTTGGTCTTTTTTAATAATTTTTATAATTTTTTTAATCAAAAGCGATCACAATTGGTCGCTAATTTCAACAATTCAATTTTTTTTATTACATAAGCGACCAACTTTCAGAAAAAATGTTTTTTTAATAAAATAGCGACCGAAGTTGGTCGCTATTCTGGAAATTTGGGTTAGTTAGCGACCAACTTTGGTCGCTATTGCCCTGATTTTTTTTTTATAGAATAGCGACCAAAGTTGGTCACTTTTCTAGGTATTATTTTGGCAGAAACTGCCTATTTTGGCAGCTACACCATCTGCCAGCATACCAAATCCTATTACAACAACAACAACAATATGAACTACAACAATACGAATTACAACAACACAACAACAATACGAACTACAACAACACAACAACAACAACAATAACACAGCAACAACATTAAAACCAACATTAAAACCAACAAAGTATAAAGTTCAATAGAACTAACACATTAAACTAACAAAACTAAGTTAACACTTATTACAAGCCCATTCGAAAACCGGTTCTATTGTCTAGTTCAAAGTATATAAAAGTACTCAAGGACTGTTTCATTCAACATCATTATCATCACCGTCTGATGAATCTTCATTATCAAGACGGTAATGAGAAGGGTCATTTTGTGGAGGATGAGAATAACGATCACGGGGAAGACGGGAGGAACTAGCACGGGGAGGACGGAAGGAACGCTCACGTTCAAGTTGATCCTCTGGCGATGACTCGCGAGACCGGGGAATCGGAAAAGCTCCAGAAGCTAGGAGAGCTTTGATCTGAGCTTGCATGCCATGGTACTGAGCTTGCATGCCAACATACTGAGAATCTCTAAGCTTTTCTCTCTCCTTGGCAGCTTCTAGCTCGGATGTGAGCTTTGTCACACTCTCTCGCATAGCGGAGAGGCTCTCCCCACGAAGTTGCTCGCCTTGCGAGGAAGTCCCTACTTTCCACAATGATAGCGATGGAACTTCTTTAGGAAGCCTGTATACCTTCCCCCATTTTGCACCACCAGCAGCCTCCATCCATATTCTTTCAGAATCCTCGTTCGAAAGTTGGATTGCCTCACCCGACTCATTAGGTGGCACTTGCGTATGAATTCCTTCACGTCAGTTGTGAAGCGATCCTATAAAAAAAATTACATTGAATTAGTATTTCAAAATTTATATAAGTGTAAATCAAAATACTTAATGAAAAGTGAAAACTTACATGTACAGTCGAGGCTCGGCCCTCGACCCACCTTTCTTGATCCGTCTCTTTCTTCTTCTTGACAATATGAGTCTCCTTGAATAACTCATCTTGCTTCATTGGATGCCCCAACTTCTTTTCCTGAAAACTCATAAATTTTAGTTAATAAACAGAATAGATATACTTTAAAAATTAAAATAAATTAATCAATTACGTACCAATCTTCTTTTTATTGTCCCTTGGCTGATCGCACCTCCAGTGTGCAAGGACTCTCCCTTCTCGGATGCGCGAGCTTTCTTTTCTTTTTCGCTCTTCTGTAAGAAGGTTGCAATAAGCCATTGCCTTTGCAAATCCTCCCATAAATGTTGAAGCAACCAACCAGGCTTCTTGTTGAACTGTCTAGCTTTGGAGAAGCTATGCGACAACCACTTCCGAGCTTTGAGATTAAAATTTGCAGCCACTTCCGTGCTATAGCGGTGTTCCCATACATACTTGCTATGTATTTCAAAAGTTAAATATTATATGGAAATATCATAAATATAAATAATTATACTTCTTAAAAGAACATTTATACCTTAAATTCATTGAAAATTTGCTCCTTCAACGTGAATGTGAATTCACTCCAACTCGTATAGGCGGCATGTAAAGCTTTCTGGTGGCTTTGGTGATTATCCTTGTAGTAATATTACTCGGGATGAACCTGAAATTTAACAAAAATGGAGAACACATTAATATCTTAGTACAAACTGTACAAAACAATAAACGTAAAAATAACAAATTGCTCTTACCCATCACCCTCAGGGACTATGATGATCCTACCATACTGACCATGATGCACCTCCTCTTCATCATCAACATCATCGTCCGAAACTTTTACATTAGAGGCATGTGTGGAAGGTGTAGGGGGGTCAGAGCTACTATCTCGTAGGCGAATGCCTGAAATAGATAGAGTCCCTGATGAAGATGGCAGTGATCCCTATGACTGCGACATAGCTGGATCGACCACAAGTGGCTGTGACACTGATGGCTGTGACCCCCGTGGCTGTGACATGGATAGATGTGATTCATGTGGTCGTGAGGTAGTTGGACTGTATGACGGACGTACAATGCTATGGCCCTGTGATANTATCTTGTACCCTCCTCTTTCCCTTACTAGCCTTTTGTCGACCCCGAGAACCAGTAGGGTCATCGTTACCTCGACCCTTGCCTGTCATCTGCATAATATAATACATATTTAGATTGAAACATATAAGAAACTAGCTATAAAACGAGAGTTATTAAAGAAATCAACTTTTTAAAGCTCATCGACATATTGTTCCTCGTCCAAGAATTCTTCTTCCTCACTAGTTTGAGCTTCATCAGTTGATTCTACTTCCTAATTTTTTATAATTGTTACTTCATCTATATCAACTTCTTCCAATATGTGTGCAGGATGTTCCAAATCATTTTCTAAAAGTTCATACACTTTGGTGAACACTGGAGATATCATTTTGATAAGAAACATCTAACATATTCTCGACTTCCACCCTACCTACATGCTTAGTTGTAATTACAACCCACCAATCGGACTTATTCCGCCGCAATGGATAAGGAGCATAATACAATTGCCTAACATTATGTGCCAACATGAATATGGTGTAAGAAAGACAGACCAACATGAATATGGTGTCGCAGATACAGAAAAAGGCGTGAAGCCATCCGCACACAGACCTAATCGAATGTTCCTTGGTTCACTAGCAAAATCTGGATATGTCCTATCAAAGTGCTTCCAAGATTCTCCATCTGAAGGATGACACATAACACCAGGTGGTCTTCTATTTTCAAAGTGCCATCTCATATGAGAAGCAGAACTCATCGAAGCATATAACCTCTTTAACCTAGGTATAAGAGGTAAATAATGCATCGCCTTGATAGCGACCATATTCCCGCTGGAAAGCCTCTTGAAACGAGGCTTGTCGCAAAATTTACAAATGTTTAAAGTTGCATCATCTTTATAATATAACATGCTACCATCTTCACAACAATCAATTCTCATTGACGAAAGTCCTAACTTAGAAACCAATCTCTTTGCCTTATAGAAATCACTAAGTAAGTTGATATTAGGGTCAACTAGTTCACTCATAAGGTCAATGAAAGAGTCCATGGCTGCTTGAGAAATATTCCAATAAGATTTTATGCTTAGTAATCTAACTGTAACAGACCGCTTAGAGTGCGGACTTCCTTCCCTTTATGGACGACTAGCTTCCTCTAACTGTTCAAAAAAATGTTTTGCGTCATCATTAGGAGTTTGTTCAACATTTTCATTGGGCTCACCCCCAGATTGCATCCCAAAAGCATCCGCAACCATATCATGAATTCTAGAATCACGATTGTATTCTCCACCGACCTACTACTTTCACCCGCAACCATGTTATGAAATTCCCATTGCTACCATCGACCTCTCCATGATTAGTCCACACAAAGTAATTCGCTATAAACCCCTTCCTATAAAGATGAAGTCTAACTTCCTCCGATTTTTCAAACCTCATACAGTCGCACCTAACATAAGGGCACCTAATTAATACTTCACTTTGGTATGGTGGAAGTTCCATTGCATGTCTAATAAAGTCATCAACCCCTTCTACAAAATCCTCCAGCAATCCCCGCCGATTAGGATAATTCCTATTGTACATCCAAGTACGATGTTCCATCTATACAAATAAAACAGAAACAAATTAATTTTGTTAATTCATATCTTAATCTTTTTTTAGTTAATTAATTTCATATCCTAAAGGCTCAATTCATATCCTAAAAGTTCAATTCATAAACAAAAATTTTAATTCATAAACTAAAAATCCAATTCATATCCTAAAATTTCAATTCATATCCACAAAAGTTCAATTCATATCCTAAA
>ML360995.1:0-32991 GCA_005239505.1 Nicotiana paniculata | reverse complement strand
TGGTAATCACTGGAATGCAGAATGTCATCACCCTCCTTATCCAGAAAATATGAATTATGTGTAAAATTATGGAAGCCAGAGATAAGAGGGGCAGAACTGGGGTCAACAAGTTCAACCGTATAGACCACCCCACCAACAGCAGAACAGTGGAAATATGGGTGTCAGGGGACAACAAGGTAATGCAGCACCATATCAGAGGCCACAAGGTTATAACCATCAGAATCAACAACAAGCATACTACCCTCCTCAGTATCAACAGGGGGAAGGCAAGAAGATGGGTTTTCCAGGTTACTAGGTACCGTTATGATGTACTCATACTACGCTTCTGCACATATTTTTGTGCAGATCCAGGTGCATCTGATCAACCTCGATATTAGTGCAATGTGTTGCTGCTTTAGAGACTTCAAGGTACACCTGCCCATGTCCGCAGGCCTCGGAGTCCCCTTCTATCCCGTTCTTTTCTTATTTCTTTATATTTTGGTAGACAATGATGTATAGCATTATACGGTACTGTATTTAAAGCTTGTGACTTATATTTCACTAAGTTTTGGAGATGTTATATATTGAGTTTTGGTAGGTTCTTTTTATGAAATTGTTGGGATGTTCAAGTTTTAATCTATCATCTAGTGTTTCTGTATATTGTTAGGCTTACCTAGTCTTAAAGACGAGGTGCCATCAAGACATCCTACGGAGTGAAATTTGGGATCGTGACAACTAGTCTTTTTTTTCTTTTGTTTCGTAACTATTTGATTTATTTAGATTAAAGAAATTAAATATAAAATATCTCGTATATTTTTGGGATAAATCATTCTAATAATATGTATTAAAGTGGCTCTGCATCTAAATTTCAAAAGAAACATTGCTGAACAAACAAGCTAAGTTATTATTTATATTAATAACTAGTCTCTGGACACGCGTGTACTCCATATAGAATAACACATATTTCAAGTGTTGAGCCTAAAATTTAAAGGACACAAGAAGTTGTACGCATTTTAGCTTTGATTATAATATTGATGTCGATTATGTAAATAAATTATTAAAAACATAATTATCATTCAAGAAATTTGTTGATATTAATATAAACAAAAAAAAAATCAAGTATACTAACTAAATATTGATCATGAAATAATGATATTCATTTAATTTAAAAATCGTTATTAAAACATCTATATAATACAAAGCAAAAAGTAATTCACTTTCGCAGAGATTACCTTCTTCTTATAAAAGAAACATCTACGAAAATGAAGTAAATATATCTCTTTCTTTGCATAAATGGTGTATTGAAGTATGCATTTGGACACAACAACAAAAATAATAACAATCCCAGTGAAATCTCACAAGTGGAGTTCGGAGAGTATAGTAAGTACACAGACCTTACCTCTACTTTAGGGAGGAGATAAAGGGGTTGTTTCCGAGAGACCCTCGGCTCGAGAGAAAGAATAGAAACAAGAAAATAACAACAACAAGTCTAGAAAAATGATATCAACAATGTATGAATCAGAAAAATAGATGGAAGAAAGCAATATCAATAGCAATAATGATAATAATAGCAACAAGCAATAACAATGACAAGGTACTAAAAACCCAAAGTGGACGATAGTATGAAAACAACCCTAATACTAGAAATCTAAGAATAACGACAAGATACTAATATACTGGCCCTAATAAATCCGGAACGGATCTAAAAAATACACTACGATCTATTACACCTCTACCTAATCCTCGACCTTCATACCCATATCAAGGGTCATGTACTCGGTAAGCTAAAGGCACGCCATGTCCTGCATGATCAGACGCCATGTCCTGCATGATCAGCTCTCCCCAAAACTTTTTAGACCGCCATCTACCTCTTTCCATACCCTCCAGATCCAATTGTTCACACCTTATTGGGCATCTAAGTTTTTCCTTCCTACATGCTCGAACCATCTAAGCCTCGCTTGTGTAATGATACGACCGGTCGTTTTGAGATTTAATATTTTGTTCATTAGTTTGAGGTATTAAGTATCTTCATACTATGTATTATGACTAGTGTTCATGATCAGATTTGATTTTTCGAACAATTCGGAATGAATTTGGAAGAGTGGTTCTCACTTTAGAAGCTTAAGTGGAAAATATTTATCGAGATTTGGATATTGTGGAAACAACCCCATAACGGTATTTTTGATGGCTTTGATAGGTTCGTATAATAATTTTGGACTTGGGCGTATGCCCGGAATCGAATCCGGAGGTCCGCAGGTTGATTTGTGTTGTTTTTCTGAAAGTTGATATTTTAAAGGTTTAGAAATTTGATAAGTTTGACCGTAGGTTGAATTCATAGATATCGTTTTTGGATTTCTTTCAGGACATGGAATAAGTTTGTTTTGTCATTTGGAACTTGTCCGCAAATTTTGCCATCATTTCGAGTTGATTTGATAGGAGTCGGACGCGCGGTAATGTTTTTAGAAGTTCTTGAGTTTCATGTTGATTTCATGTTTTTTAGAGGTCCGGTTCATGATTTTGGATGTTGTTTTGATGATTTGATCGCGCAAGCGATTTGGTGCTATATTTTTATACTTGTGTTGATGTTTGGTTTGGATCCCCGAGGGCTCATGTGAGTTTAGGATGTGTTTCGGAGTGTTTGGAAGAGTTTTAGTATTGCTGGTGTGATCTGGTACTACAGGCGTCGCAAATGCGAGGTGGGAGGTCACATTTGCGACGTATATCTAAGTCTGCTAGTTTCGCAAGTGCAAACACAGAGTTCGCATTTGCGTAGGTGGTGCTTGGTGAGCTTTCTCGCATTTGCGATCAGTCTGGTCACATTTGCGAAAATTATGTCGCATTTGCGACTCTATCAGGGATGTGAGGACTTTGATTTTCGTCGCATTTGCGAACCCCAAGTTGCGTTTGCGACACTTGCGGCTGGAAAAAAGTTGATGGACGGGAGTTTTGGTTTCATTTTAAATTTTGGAACCCTTGACTCGGTAGAAGGCAATTTTGAAGAGGGGTTTTCATCTACAAACTTTGGGTAAGTGATTCTAATCTATTTCTAATCATATTTCATCAATATATCTTAGATTTTAACATCAAAATCAAGTGAACCGAAGTGAAAATTTGTGAAATTGTGACAAGTTTTTGAAAAATAAGAATTTGAGTTTTGAGAGACGATTTGGACTCGAATTTTGAAACTAATCATATATATGAACTCGTGGGTCATGGGTAGTCAGAATCTACCATTGGACCCGAGTTTTGACCGGGCGAGCCCAAGGTTGACTTTTGTTAACTTTTGAGAAATTGTGTAAAGATCGTAACTTTAATTATTGAAATTGACTTCTCTTACATTATTTGATGTTATTGAGTCAATTTTGGTTAGATTTCGATCGAGGGATGATTTTAAAGGAATAGCTATTTTAGAGTGTCTATTGAGGGATTCTGAGGTAAGTATCTTGCCTAACTTTGTGGGGAGGAAATACCCCCTTAAGATTTGAGTCATTTATGTTATTTTTGTGTCATGTAAAAGCCGTGTACATGGGCTAATACTTGGTATTTGACCGGTGTAGACTTCTAGTCTTCTTTCATGCATTTAATTGTATTTGTCATGACATGTTATATCTTTCGTTATTGAATTTGTTTACGTGCCTTACTTGAAGTTGTTAGTACATGTTCTATCTTTTATTGTCAAGTTTACTCCTTATCTGCTTTAATTTTTAATTGCAATTACTTGTTGAATTCATGCCTTATCTGTTACGTGCCTTAATTTTTAATTGATTCTTTGTAATTGTATCTTTATTCATGAACCGCCAATGCTTGCTATTTGACTTTCTGAGTCTTCATGTAACTATTTTATCCGCTCGTGATATTCTTTGTTTAGTTCTTTATTTCATTCACTTTGTGATATGTCGTAGTTAGTTGTAGTTTGTTTGCTTAATTCATATTGTTTGAGGATCGGGTTGCACACCGCAATGAGAATTGAAGGATAATAAACTGAAATGATGGAATAAGGGAGGATTCTGATATTGATAAATAATGATATGATAGGATTGGTTTACGCGCCGCAACAGTTTGTGTACGTAATAATTGATATTGATAAATGATGATATGGTGGAATAAGGAAGGATTATGATATTGATGAATGATGATATGGTGGGATCGGGTTACGTTCATCTTCTGGATATGGGAGTTCTTGACTGGCGAGCACCCCGCCCCATATAATATAGTCGATCTAACCACCACTTTATAGAACTAACTTTTAAGTTTTGGTGGCACATTCTTGTAGCATAGAACTGCGGATACAAACCTTCATTTCAAACCCGCCTCTATACCGTGTGTGATATCCTCGTCAATTTCTTCGTTCTCTAAGATAACTGACCCAAGATACTTGATACTCCCTTTCTTAGAGATGACTTGCAATTCAAGTCTCACGTCCCTCTCCAATCCTCCCGTCTTGCCACTGAACTTGCACTCTAAGTATTTTGTCTCAGTCCTGCTCAACTTGAAATCTTTAGACTCTAAGGTTTGTTTCCAAACCTCCAACTTCTCGTCGACACCGCCTCGCGTCTCATCAATTAGTAATATATCATCAGCGAATAACATACATTTGGACAAGAAGCCAAAAATGACCATTAAAAAATCAATAGATAATACGAATATCCATATTATCTGTCAGTTAACCTATTTTTTATTTATACTGGACGAATATTTTATTTATTTTTGTCTAACCGATTTTTGACCACCGCTCATATTCGATTTGACCTGCCCTTTTGATGTCCTTAGTGGTGATAATTAACTTTTTTTATTTAACTGAGCAATTAATCTGAAAATGAATCTAACATCCATAAGTCCATATAATATGCGCCAATATGGTACATCAGATCGTAACTCCATATGGATTATCATAAACACGTACGCGGAATCTATTTTACTAGGACCCTCAATTAAAATAAATGAACGTGATATTTATACCAGAAAAATAAATACGTAATAATCAAGCTAATTTCTAATTTTCTCTCAGCTGTACTCACATCACATGGAAAACCTACATGATTGATTAATAAACTTCGATTATAATAAACTTTGATTATAACTCTTATAGAGTTTGCAAGAAATTATAACCACCCGAAGTGACAGAATTTTTATGTCTTGCGATGATCAAATTCATGTATGATTATGAGCACAAAGAAGTGGAAACACGTCCCACTGAATTTGTTTCATTCCCATTCCCCTTAAGAGAATGTGATAGCAATATGTGTTAAGTCTGAAAGAAGACAAAATTATTACCGTGAAGGTATCAATGGATGTGGACGTGACAATAGACGAAATTATAATCGTCATTATTGGGATAATGAGAATAATAAGAATTCTCAAAATAATCTTTCACTCTTTGAAAATAATATTTGTCATCGATTTAACATGAGATTTTGTAAAGCGCATATAGATGATTATGGTCCATTCATGATGTGAATATGAAAACATCTGATTTATGAATACATATTCATTCTTGGAAGAATATGAACATGCTAGTGGTAGTGAATATACCACACTCGCCTCTAAAAGCAGGTTTGAGATGAAATAAGAAAATTATTTTATTATTATGGCATGAATGATCATTGATCACGTACCTATTATGATTAGCCAAAATATTATGGCAATGCGATTATTACATGGCAAAAGTAATAGAAGCAACATATCTTGCCTATAATGATTTTGATCATGACCATAATGGTATAACTTTCTCCTTGAAAAAGATATTCACCGTATGGATGTTGATGAATATATGGTAGTACCAAATTAATTGGGAGTTCTAGAAGAGCCAATTATTACTATTTTAGAGGAATAAAATTGATTATCAATAAGGCATTGTGTTGTAGTAAGTCTCAAAGAAATATAATTGGGTTTCTAAAGTATTCGCGAAAGCGGTTGGTTAAATTGAGACTATAAATAAATGAAAGATTTAATATTTTCTATTACTACAACTTGTAGCGGAGTAATATGTATGCGAAAAGTTACCCGCTTTATCTCCAATTTGTACTACATAAATAAAAGAATGCCACAATAAACTTGGAGTTTATTGATAATTGCACACGTCATGGTATAAACCTGAAGTTTATCAATATCGATAATTTATCCAGTTGGCATAATTGATTTTAGCCACGTTAATTTAAATAATGTGCAAAAATTAAAGAGAATTCACATGGGTAAATATTAAAGAACAAGAAAGTTCTTTACGAATACTCTTATTTTGCTTGTTCTCGTGGTCATTATACCAACTAAAATTGGGTTTGAATCCTTCAATTCTGAAATTTATCAAAGGTGAATATGGGCTCATTCACCTGCCATGTATACCACATAAGATGCATCTATGAGATGGTTACATGTGCGATTATTATTAACCTATAATATGGTATTTGCGAGGTAACTTGCTCAATAATTTAATTTCGAGCATAATTTCCAGATTTTCTATTCAAGATAGTTCATCTTGATAAGTTGGTTTCGATTAGCAAAATGATTTAATGAGTGCCTTCACTTAATAGCTAAACTATTGCTTATGAGAACACCGTTATCTACATCATTTTGATATACGTTACATATGAAAATCTTATTATTATTAAAGAGCAGTGTATATTTTGATTAACACCATAATGCACAAATATGGGCTCCCAAAGTTGAGGGAGTAAGTTAGTTTTTCTAACATGAAGGAGAGAGATGATAAACATTTTAGAAAAGGTTCTATGGAATGAATTATCAATTCTCAATAAGCATGATAATGTGATAGCGAGGAGTTTCAAGGTGCAACATATTCATTGAAGTTAATATGGATGATTTATTTATCAAATCTCTACTGACGTCAACATTCAAGAAGCTAGTGCACAAGATTAGGATGTGAAGGCTCAAGGATGTGAATTGATGCTCTCATCAGGGGGAGTTAATACGCGTTGTACTCTTTTTCCCTTACAAGGTTTTGTCTCACTGTGTTTTCCTTGCAAGGTTTTTAACGAGGCAATCAAAAGGCGTATTGTTAGATATGTGTACTTCTTTTCCTTCTCTAGAATTTTTTTTCACGCTAGATTTTATTTTAGTTAAGGTATTAACGAGGCACATTATTTATTGAATACACATTCAAGGGGGAGTGTTATAAATAAATTCTATTTAAGGTGAATGTCTATATTTTAAAGAGATCTTAGGGTTTGTTACTTGGTGGCTAAGACACTTTTCCCTATAAATAGAGAGGTTTATTTCATTCTAATTGATCTCATATCAATAAGAATTCTCCATCTATATTTTTCTCTGCAATACTCTTCTTTTTCTTTTATTGTTTCATAACATTTTTCTATTTATTTAAACTTTGACACACAAAGTTAGGGGCATTTGCATCTATACCCGCTTTTTGTGTCACGTTTTAACTTGTGTCCGCTTTGCAAAAAGAATTACAAGTGTATCCATTTTTTCGCATAACTTCGGCATACGGGGCTGAAGTAGCAAAGACAATCACGCAAAACTTCAGCATTCTAGTAGACGGGCCTAAAATAGCAAGTGTGCTGAACTTAAGCATAGTAGCTGAACTTAAGCATAGTAGTTGAAGTTTTGTTCTCTATTTGCTGAAGTTTTTGTTTAACTTGTGCACGTCTTAATGCAAAGTTTTTGTTTGTAATTGCTGAAGTTTTTATTTTTGTAACTGGCGAACTTCAGCTCTAGAGCTGAAGTTTTTGTTTTGTAACTGGCAAACTTCAGCTCTAGAGCTAGAGCTGAAGTTTTTGTTTTGTAACTGGCAAACTTCAGCTCTAGAGCTGAAATTTTTGTTTTTGTAACTGGCGAACTTCAGTTCTAGAGCTGAAGTTTTTGTTTTGTAACTGGCGAACTTCAACTCTAGAGCTGACGTGGCTGAAGTTTTGTTCTCTATTTGCTGAAATTTTTGCTTAACTTGTGCACGTCTTAACGCAAAGCTTTTGTTTGTAATTGCTGAAGTTTTTGTTTTTGTAACTGGCGAACTTCAACTCTAGAGCTGACGTGGCTGAAGTTTTGTTCTCTATTTGCTGAAATTTTTGCTTAACTTGTGCACGTCTTAACGCAAAGCTTTTGTTTGTAATTGCTGAAGTTTTTGTTTTTGTAACTGGCGAACTTCAGCTTTAGAGCTGAAATTTTTATTTTTGTAACTGGCGAACTTCAGCTCTAGAACTGAAGTTTTTGTTTTGTAACTGGCGAACTTCAGCTCTGATAAACATATTTATGGCAATTATCTCATGATCTAAAGTTCCATAGCAGCACCAACAGCAGCAGCAGCAGCAGCAGAAGAAGAAGAAGAAGAAAAAGAAGAAGAAGAAGAAAACGAAGGAGGAGAAGGAGGAGGAGAAAGGGGGTTGAAGTTATTTAAAAAGTGAGTATAAGTTAAAAAAAATTAAAAAAAAATAAGTATATATTAAATGAGGGCGACCAAATAGGACGCCCGTGCAATTTTTAGACAAAGTTACCTAATAATTGAGATCCGCAAACTGGCTTGGTATCCTCTACATAAAAATAAAACAAAAATGGAAACCAAACAATTTTCTAATACACCAAAGGACCCAAAAAAATCTTTAAAACTATGGGAATCTTTTTGGGGCCCCATGAGTTAACTTTAATACTACTATTAATTCACCTACTACTACAATCCAACAATTTTCCATGTCAGCACTAATCGATTCATTTGTGTCTGTCTATATATATATATATGTATAGTACTATATCTTTGTGTATGTTTTAGGTAGTAGAACTATTTTTACTGTTATATAGTGATCAATCAAGAATGGCGTTACAGAGGAAATTACTAAAAGGGTGTGCTGGAATTGGCAAGTGTAGGTGGTTGAGGTACTTTTCCGGTCAAGCGGTGGTGGCGCCGCCCGAACTGCCGCCATTTGACTACCAGCCAAAGCCGTATAAAGGGCCTTTGGCTGATGAGGTTTTGGAGAAAAGAAAGAAGTTTTTGGGTCCTTCCCTCTTCTACTACTACCAAAAACCTGTAAATATCTCTTCTTCTTTTTAACTAATTACCCGTTAGTTTAACATTTTCTTGGTTTTGAGATAATTAGTGGATTTTAAAGCATATGAATCTACAAATTGAAATGTATGATTTACTGTAGAGATAAATAAAAAAAAAGGAAGAGGGATTGTGTTTCTCTGTGCATAAGTCTGATGATCAAGATTTGATTTTGAATATTTTGGAATGTGTATCTGATCGAGTGTTTTACACCATTTTGATATTTATTATTGAATGAGTCAATGTCTTTCTTCAGTGAATGAGTAATATAAAATTTATTTTCCAATTTGAATTTTGAAGTGTCAGTGAGGATTCATATAGCCGGTCTCAACTTGTTTGGGACCGAAGCGTAGTTGTTGTTGTAGAGTGTCTTGTCTTGCAAGTAGAGATGACAAGTTTTTTCTTTCCTTTGCATTTGGATTACTTGATTCAGTCACTCCATTAGAAAGAAATTGACAGCATCATGTTTATGATGAGCTGGTTTGGTAAATATGAAATGGTGTTGTCTAGTCTTGAATTGTATCCATAACTTTTTGTTGATCTCATATGGTCAAATGTGGCACACTTAATAACTGATCAACAATGTTGTATTGGGGAAGCCTGCATGTGTTTAAATGTGTGTTTATAGCTTCTACTTAGGGTCTATTTTGCTATAAATGTCATTATAATGCTTGCTAGAGCACTTCAATGGAGCCTTTGATTGCTAACTTCTTGAGCGGGGCTTGTTCACTCGAGGAGGCGCCTTGAAAGGACAGCCCTTGTTGTCTTCTTCAACTCTCTGCAAGTTCTATGATGGATATTTGATATTCTATTGTTAGGCCGATTCTGGTTTCTTTAAGGTTTCTTCTGAATTTATAAGATTTGAGAGATCTATTCCTCTTGTTATATTTTATTTTCCTACTCGTACGGAATGGTTGACCAAAATAACTAGAAGGAAAACAGGCATAAAGTAAATGTCCGTGTTGGTATGTGAGAGCTCTATAATTGCTTTCCTTAAAGCTGTGTCTCTTTCTAATAACTCTTTTACTTCTTCAAACAGCTAAATATCGTTGAGGGGAAGATGCAATATTTGTATGATGAGAATGGAAGACGTTATCTTGATGCTTTTGCTGGAATAGTTACTGTCTCATGCGGTCATTGTCATCCTATGGTGTTGGATGCCATCACGGAGCAAAGCAAGCTTCTCCAACATGCTACAACCATATATCTACATCATGCGATCGGTGATTTTGCGGAGGCATTGGCATCTAAGATGCCAGGAAACCTAAAGGTTAAAATAATACCACTACCCTAACGGTCTATTTGGTGTGCATTTTCTTCAACTATATTATATGCATAAATAGTATAGACTGAGTTTCTCTACTTCGAAGTTCCATTTTGTGCTCTGATAGTCTACTTACGGAAGGTGCCCCTGATATGATTCCTTTTCCCATTTTTTCATTCAATCATGACAGAAAGATTTGATATTTATACCTTACAATAGTGTAGGTTACCATGACATGTTTTTCTTTTATCTTAAATTGGCCTTTGTTGATATCCTTCCCTTCATCTATACTTTCTTTTTGGCGTGTTCCTTTTATCATTCAGAATGGAATTTTTAAATAACTTCTATATGATATCTAATTCAAACTTTTTTCACATGATTTCTGATCCTTGTCAAACTATGCCTTGAAAGTTTGGACTTCGGGAGTATGTGATACAAGATTCTAGAATCTTGTGATTTGTTTACCATTTGAAACTACTAATTTTTTTTCTGTTGTAGCTTATGCAATTTTATTAAGGTTTAGGGTCGTGGAGAAGTTTTAGTCAGATTGTAATAACTTCCTCTATAGTAATGGGTACAGCGATTTCTATCACGCGTTCATGAGATTAAAGATAGAGGTTGGAGTATTGGACTAATTGTTTACCTAAAATACCTTTGTTGTCAAATTATTTTCACTTCTTGTCTTCTGTAAAGAATGTAGACATGCAATATCTATATTGGCATGTAATTCTTGTTTGTTGTTATGAACTAAGCCAAAAATGCTAGTACAAGATAAACACAAATTTAATCCAGAAAACGAAAGAGAGGTAAGTTCAAAGCACCCCGTATCCATTGAGTTGTTAGATTTTAATCCCTCCATTTTGAGTTTGGGTAATTCGAGGCAGTGAAGACCAATAGTCTGATGTGACCTGAAGCCCCTTAAACAATCCAAATGCTGCAGTATAAGAGGAATACCTTATCATGTAAACCAGAGTATGCCTATAAATTTGGATTGGTTTGTGTGTGCGAGGTTTATCTTCTGAAACATGAGCTCAATCGGTATCCTATAGGAACTTTCTAATAATTGTCAGTCTGACTTGCTTGTTTTGAACTGCAGGTAGTATATTTCGTAAATTCAGGGACAGAAGCAAATGAATTGGCGATGCTGATGGCACGACTATACAGTGGTAACCTAAATATGATTGCCTTGAGGAATGCATATCATGGCGGAAGCGCTAACACAATTGGGCTAACTGCTCTTAACACATGGAAGTACCCTATTCCACAGGTCTACCCATGCGCCAAAGCATGAAGAATTAGAAGTGTATCTTCCTTTGTTTATTTTATTAGTTGATCTAGTGAACACTTCGATGAAAGATGTTCATGCCATCTGAAATTTGACAATCCCCATGCTTCTCTTTAATTTCTTTGATAATTTACAGGGTGAAATCCATCACGTTCTGAATCCTAACCCATATCGTGGAGTATTCGGATCTGATGCTAAACGATATGCTGAAGATGTACAGGATCACATTGATCATGGTACTTCAGGAAAGGTTGCTGGTTTTATTGCTGAGACAATTCAGGTTTGGATTTGTTAATTCTCCCTTCAATGTGGAAAAATGCTGCTTCGAGACTTAGACCAGAAGGATGAACATTTCAAGTGTGATAATTTTCTTCTTTTTTTTTTTTTTTGCTTTAGGGGGTTGGAGGAGCAGTTGAACTAGCCCCTGGATACTTGAAGTTGGTTTATGACATTGTTCGCGAAGCAGGAGGTGTTTGTATTGCTGATGAAGTTCAAAGTGGCTTTGGTCGCACAGGAAGCGACTACTGGGGTTTTCAGACACAGGGTGTGATTCCTGATATAGTTACAATGGCAAAGGTATTGTAATTATTTCTTTTCATCTTTTTTCTCAGCCCTGTTCCTGTTATGGGAGACTTGCTCCATAGACCCTGCCGCCTCCTAAAACTTTCATCCCCAATATTCTCTCTGGGCAAGGCGTTAGGTGCGCTTATATCTTATTTTAAGACGAGGTCGCCATGCCGCTTGCTTTAGTCGCTAGTCGGATGCAAGTTGAGATGAACAGACTGGGCTGAACCTCCCTATGACAAGAGCTTTTGGTCTCCATAAGAGTGCACCATATTTATTAATTACATATCATGTCTTTTTCTGTTATGCATCTTGTGGAATGGCCTGTTATTCCTGAGTTTATGATTTTTCAGGGTATTGGAAATGGTTTACCACTTGGAGCTGTTGTCACAACGCCAGAAATTGCAAGTGTTATGGCTCAAAAGATACAATTTAATACATATGGGGGGAACCCTGTTTGCTCTGCTGGTGGACATGCAGTACTCAGAGTTATTGATAAGGAACAACGCCAAAAGCATTGTGCTGATGTTGGCTCACACTTGACTGGGCGGCTGAGGGATCTACAGAAAAGACACGATAGTAAGTCTCTTGCGCTTTCAAACTCAGACATGTATTAGCCCTGGATTGCTTTTCATTCCAATCAAATTGCTTCAGTTTATATAGCGCCAAATGTCGATATCCTGGCATCAAGAATTGATCATTTTTCTGTTTCCGAGTCTTCTGCTTTAATGATCCTTTAGTTTTCCTCCTAGTGACTTGCATCTTCTGGTTAATACCATCACTAACAAATCTTGTTGCTGGCAGTAATTGGAGATGTGAGAGGCAGGGGTCTAATGGTTGGTATCGAACTCGTAACTGACAGAAAAGAGAAGACACCCGCCAAGGCAGAAACTGGAGTTATCTTTGAGAAGCTTAGAGGTTAGTATAATCAGCTGATGAATTAAAGAGAACCGAAAACCGTTGTATGTATACTAACGATGCACTTGCTTCTGGATGTAGAACTTGGTGTTCTTGTAGGGAAAGGTGGTTTACATGGAAATGTTTTCAGAATAAAGCCTCCTATGTGTTTTGGCAAGGATGATGCAGGTAACCTCTTTACCCACTGGTTCAATATATCGCATACTTTTCTTGGATTATTCCATCTTATATGCACTAGAAAAGATAAGGAAACAAGCTCCTTTTGTTTTCAGATATTTCATTCGCGAGAAATTTAATGTCTGGTTTTGAGCAATTAAACTTCTTTTTTGTGCAGACTTCTTAGTTGATGCATTGGACTATTCAATTTCAAAGTTGTGAAAATCTCTCAAAGAGTAGCCAGATTGTTGTGAATTGCTCAGTTGATTCTCCTTCAACCAAAGGACAGCTTATTTCCAGTACAATAACTATGTAAACGAAAGCAAGTGATGCTAAAGTCCTGCTATTTTATTCCTAACAGTGTCTTCCAATCTACAAAATAAAAGGGAAGGGGGGGGGGGGGGGGGGGGGCTGGCTTTTGGAGGGAACAGAGGATTAAAATTTGCATGGATGCACAATGTGGTTGACAATTTCAGTGTAATTATAGTTGAAATAATTTCTGAATCAGTTTCGATGGTTAAATGTACACTTGAACAATATTCTGGCTCTCTCAAATTTTCATGACACCTTTTGAAGGGTGACAATTTAGTATGTTTTTTTAGTCAAGGTACAATCTTATACTTAACAATATTCTGCTACTTTCATCTTCTGCACGCGGGAGTTCTTGACTAGTTAACACTCAGCCCCAAACAGCATAGCCGGTCGAACCACCACTCTATAAAACTTACCCTTAAGTCTTGGCGGCACATTCTTATCACATAAAGCACCGGAAGCGTGCCTCCACTTCATCCATCCCGCTCCGATGCGATGTGAGACATCTTCGTCAATCTCCCCGTTACCTTTGGATATAGACCCGAGATACTTAAAACTCGCTCTCTTGGGGATAACATTTTGAATAAGTTTCAGAATTGTGTTAACTTCAACATGTCAGTTACACTTCAGGATTTAAGTTATACTCTATGTACTTGGTATATTTGATCTTAAGGTCAAATCCCATGACCAAAAGGTTCAGTTATACACACTTCTAACTTTTGCATTATAGGTATATATTCCACCAATTGCTTGATCAAAAGAACAAAATGCAACAAAGACAACAGAAACAATTAGCAAAGATGTTAAATATTATGGAGAGAGATTGGTATTTATATTTGTCCAAGTAACCAACAATCTTTTTGGATGAAAATCTGTACAGGTAAACATTTATATGCCCAAATTTTCCTCAACACAATTCATTAAGTAACAACATAATATTGCTCATGCCATCATTGCTTATTTTTCTATTATAGCAGTTGTTCATCTGCAAAGCTTTCAAAAATTGCCTGCCACATCACACACTCCCATAATAGATACTACTAATTAAATACAGAGAGGCACCATAACAGCAACTTGGAGTAAGTCCCATCCCGAGACCTGGCAAGCGAGCCTCAGAAAACAACTCAAGACCATATTGATTTACAATCATCAAAACCAATGTGAAAAGATAAAAAAAAAAAAGGAGAAATGCAAATTTCAAAGTTCCAATTACAGCATACCAGAACTTATATACAGATTTCAATCAGGGGCGAAGCAGTGTCCAAACGGACGCAAGCTGATATTATGTTGCATATCCATATTCGTAGTTTTGCCAACACGAGCAAGAGGCAGATTCAGCTTACACAGCTTTCATTGGCAAAGTTGAATTCAGCGTTGAGTGGCATATAACGGCTTTTTCCTTGCTGCTTTAAGCCGGTTCAGAAGTACGACTGGTCCAAAGTGAGCTTAGAGCACGAAGACGTTTAAAGTACTCTCCCAAGGCAAGGAGACCCTGAGCTGATTGTTGTGGAGTCAGGATGCAGGACATCTGTAGAAGGGTTATTTGGCGAAGATGATCTGCCTGCAGAATGAGTCAAGTATGACCATCAGCGAAAAAGCATGTCAGATAATTGAACTTGCAACGTACTTCAAAGGTTCACACATTTAATGATTAACCTTACTAATTTTCGCCTTCTACCTAGCCAAACGCATAAAAACCTCAACTTCTAATTTCTTAAACAAAAAACATCATTCCAAGGTTACGTGGATTTTGCACAAACCAACCTATCTAATCATTTATTTGCTCTACAACTTGCATCATCCAGTTATACTGTGGATCCATACCTACATGGAGTGTTCCCCGGGTAATTACAAAAAGCATTCTGTAAGTTTAGAGTTCTAATTAAAAAGGAAGTGAAACCAAAAACTGACATATTACCTGATTTACAAATCTAACTAGAGCCTCCAACTTCTCAATGGTAGCAGCCATCTGTGGAAGGATAATACCGTCACCTAGTGTACCAGCTGCAACAGCCTCAGCAAGAATCTGGTGGAGTTTTACCATTCCTTGGGACAATGCGTCTTCTGCCTGTTGACACGATTGCGTGAGGTTGCAAACCTCCCGGAGTTGTTGTTCTGTCAATGGCTCCACATTTGGTGTGAGAACCTATAGGTACCGTAGGGTCATGTATAAGCACTTTTTTCACCAAAGACATCAGAATTAAACACCATCAATCATATATTGACCTCTAAAAGAATAGCCAAAGGAAAAACAGAAATATGGACATCTGCTGTTGGATTTGCTTCAATTCTCAAAAGCATTAGACATTGACCAGGTAATGCTGCATCTATAAGGAATCTGAAGAAAATACTAATCATATCTTGTTAATGCAGGTAGGTTTCATGACTGTGGAGTGTGGACTATTGTATTCTCATTGTTCAACAGATCGTGGGTGTTACCAAGGATTGTGGAGGATGCAATCACGAACTGGAAATCGGCAGTCAAAAGAGGACAGCACGGGAGACATCACAATTATGCCTCTTTTGGTGGCCATGGAGTGAAAGAAACAAAAGATTGTTTCAAAATAATAAGATTTTCTTATTTGTCTTGTATTTTATGTGAAAAGAGAAAATACAGTGTTGTATAGATGATTGGCAAACTTGATAGATGCTAGAAGATTCAGGTTGAGTCACATAAACAACTTGTACATTCTTCTGAGACCGTCTTGTGTTTATTGATGAAAATTTTGACTAATCAAAAAATAAAAATAGAAAAGGAAGCTAATTTAGTAAGGAATCGTTGAGCAAGCATGACGAGAGGAAAAATCAAACTGTATGTAGATAAGTCATTGAACAGGTTGCCACATGTGCAGGATCTAAGGGAAGACTAGACCAAAAACAAAATCACATTACTCATTATTCATATTAAGCAATACAGACAAGGTTTTAACAGAATTATAAGGTGAAATTGGAAGATTTGTGGCCATGCTTGACCCCCAGATTAACTTGCATGTGGAATGCTGATTCATCAACAAATGGATTTATCAATGAACAGGAGATTTAGTGGCAAGTTAAATCACCTTTAGAAGCTCGGAGGGACGAAATCCCGCAATCCATAAGAAGAATCGCTCAGCTGATGTCTTCCACGTGCCAGTCATAAGGAAGAGAACATCAGCATGCGCGGCCGTAGCTTTCATGCGAAATAGATCAAAATAGTGGTTCAAGCAACCATCGACAAGAATGCGCAATTCAATTTCACCAACTTGAGAATTCAAAGCGCTCCTTAATTCATCTGTTTGTCTGTCTTGCTCATCCACCCAATGGCCATACTCCATTTCAAAAGCAGCAATTCCTGAGGATGCAACAAGTCAGGGAAAAGCTCAAATAACAAAATGAATAAAGAGGAGGAGGAAAAGAAAGCGAAATAAGGTGAAAATTTGAATGGTTCCACTGAATGCTTTTACAACAGGAAAGCCCAGATAAATACCAAAGACTTTATATTTATCAATCAGAAGTGCAGTTTAAAAAAGCTGTAATTCCAAGGCGGGAAGCAAATAATTTCTTAATTCGTGGAATGTATACTTTGGGAAAGAAACTCGATATGATAGTTTCCATAGTTCCTGCAAGTAATTGATGAATTGTGTTCAAACTAGTTAAAAGAGAGCTTAGCAGCACACAGACCAAAGCATATTTCAAAAAGTATTCAACAATAATAGCAAAATAGAGATCTTTCTCATCTACAACCCTTGCTGAGCAGAATTTTGCAAAATCAAATCAACAAGTCCATCTACAAAATTTAGGAAATCAAAATAAAAAATCCACTTCAAACATATCAATCTACTTACTATAATTGATACTCAAATACATTGAGCAATGAATCCAAACGAACTCTATTATATCATTCCAAGCACAATTTTTGGCATTATATACTCAGGCATACTGCACATGCAAATAGTTCTGCGCATGAACTTCTTTAAGCAATCAACAACAAGCCAGCATCAATCTACACACCTGAATTTGCAGTTCCAGAGTAATCTATCTGACTAGCATCTAAACTGGCACCTGCATACTGACCCTGTCGCAAAAAATGTTTGCTAATGTGTCATATTTCTGTCATCCTAGAAAGTAAAAAAGAATGATTTTGACATCAATCAGATTCAATATCTCAGATGTCGATGCAAATTTTCCATTTACCTGTTGTCTAGTACGTTCTAGTTCTTGTTCCAACTGAAGCAGCTTCAGTTTACTATTTTCTAACTGCTGAACGTAGGCCTGAGTAACAGAATGTGAATTTAGAATATTCATGTCTCAATCAGAAATAAGATTTTGACTTCTTTGAAAAGATATAACAAAGTGGATGAGAAATTCTGGCTAAGGAATTAGCAAAATTCAAGTGATACCTTCTTCCGTAGACGACTTTTACGAGCAGCTTCACGGTTTTGTGCAAGGCGTCTAAGCACCTGTATAGGAAGCTAGGGAATTAAGCAGTTGCTATGCCGATAGTCAGTTATAAAGCAGAAAATATAGGCTCTTAAAATAGCCAAATATCAAAATCTCCAAGCTCAGAGCTCAAAATTATACGTGACAAGATAAAGACCGCTCAAATACATGAATGTGGCGCTATCAGGAATCCAAAGACTCACCGCTCTGACAAAGTTACTATCTATATGTGGTGACATTAGTTCCATTTTCACTAAAAAGGGAGTAAGATATTAAAGATATGAATCAAGCAAATTTTACAACTCACGACTTGAATGCTTGGTTTTTAATACACGACAGTGATCATCCAACCATCAACACCCATCATTTAAATCAGCACTTCATGCATAATGTAATACTCCAACAAATGCCCACTGAGGAATACGTAAAAAGAAAAGCAGACAAAATCTGGAAATATCTTTACCTTATCAATAGGTTTACGTGCTTCTGGTTCATATCTGTTAGATGTTCCAACTGTTCCATGTGAAAATTCCTCTGTCTAGACATATTAATTAAGTTAACTAGCATATTTCGCTGCATAATAGAAACAAAGAAAGATGTGAAAGTAAAAGTCAAAAGGAAAAAAAATTGCACCTCATTTTCTAGTCTTTTCTCCATAATAGGCATCTCGTTCTCTAGACAATTCTCAACTTCAAGAATCAAGGTCGCCGACGTATCTGGGAAACTGCTATTTTTGAAATCTCCCCACATGCCAATTTGATGGATTGGATCACATATACCCATCCTTTTAGAGGCAACGAATTGAGTATATGTTGAATTCATTATCTTTGGACTGGCATTAGTAAGAAACAAGTCAGCTACTAATTGTCAAGAATTTAGACAAGCGCCACATGCTAATTTTGGCGTACAGAAAGAAAGAGGCATGAAATAAGAAGCACCACAAAATCATAGGGACAAAATCCACACAGGCAATAAGGAGGTGTACAAAACCGAGTAAACGTAGAATTGACTTTAAAAGCGATCTCTGGTAATCGTTAAACCTGTGAGGTATACGCTGTAAACGAATTCTCCAATAGCATCTACGACGAAATTTCTGTGCGAGTAAGAATGTTATACATCAAATTCAAGTATTTTTTTTTTCATTACCCACCAAGAAAGGAGTGGAAAGTAAGAAAGAGAATCGAGTTCAATAAAAAACAAGACGATCAATGTTAGATTCGTATTTTGAAGTCATCAAAAAGCAAAGCCAGCAACTAAAGCCAATTCAAAAGAGTTGATCTTTCCCTGACTTCAAACTCAGGAGACCAAAGAATAGCATCAAAGTCTCAAACAATCAAAGGAGATTAACAACCAAAAGCAATTTAAAGCAGCTAAATTCTTCTCAAAAAAATCTTGTACTTAGCATACAACTTATTAAATCATCAAATATACATGAAAAAGGCAAGAAAACTGTTTGATTCAAGCCCTATAGAAAAAAGGATGAAAGGTCAAACAAACCAACTTATTCAAAAACTTTAAGCTGCCTCATTTCTCAAATTTTTAATCAATCAGAAAATAAATGAAAAGAACAAACTATTGACTTTTCTGGCAATAAAGACTGAATCTTGAGCAAAAGTAGTTAAAGAGGACAGCCAACCAAATCAGGCTAAAACTTCAAGCAACAAATCAAATTAACTTTCCAACCCAATTTAATCCAATAAATGCTTAAAACAAACGAAACGAAACGAAACAAAACAGTAGAAGAAAGAAAGGTAAACAAACCTTTTGTTTCCCGCTTCAAAACCTCAATATTACAAACATCAAAAACTCTAAAATGGAATGAATAGAATCTTCAAGTCTTATCAAAATTCCAATAACATCAAATCAATAAAGCAATACCCAACTCACTATAGTTCTCAACTCCAAAAGATCACACGCACAAACACACACACACACTTTTGTATATATATGAAATATGAATATGTGAGGTGTGTATATACAGAGAGAAAATTTCTATAAAAAGGGGGCAAGGGGAAGGGGCTAATGGGTATCTAATAGATACAGATATTATTATTATTATTACTATAATAATTATATATAAATATTGTAATGTTATTTTTTTGTTGCTATCATGTGCTACAGTTGAAACAAGATTAGAATCTTGAGAATTAGAAGAACTTGTCATATTTCCACTATTTAAATAATTCTGTTTTTAAAAGGGGTGTTCCTAACACCATTGGTGTCCCTGGCCACCATCATTTTAGGCTAGGGGTGGATTTTGTTTAAGAGCTACACATGTACATTCTGATTTAGTAGTTTTGGGCTTAAATATTTTTTAAAAATTATATTAATAAACATAACTAATAATATTGTAAGAAAATTTCGAACTGAAATTTATAAAATTAAAATCCTGATTGTGCATTGGAGTTTGAATGTGCTTAGGCCCGTTTGGCCATAAAACAAAGTTTGTTTGTTTTTTTTCGAAATCAGTGTTTGGCTATGAAAATTTAAAATTTCACGTGAAGTTGAATTTCGAAATTTGAAAAACTCTAAAATGTTGTTTTTCAAAATTTGCACTTCAAAACATTCACAAAAATTCAAAAATAACTCTAAATTATATGCATGTCCAAACTAACGGTGTTAAATAGGCCGAGTCAACCCGTTTCCGGGCCGGCCCAGACCGGTTGAAATCGGACCCGGACCGGCCCGATACATAGGGGGCCGAGTGGGCTGGGTTAAAGGGGTAAGGGGGGTTGGGCCGTTCACATTTATTCAACCAGCTAACCAGATCGGTCAAACCCGGTCAACGGAATCAGTGTAGAATCGGTTAACCCGGACCGGACCGGCCCAAATCGGTTAACGGCTAGTTTCTTTTTCTTTTTTTTTAAATGTTTGTTATAATGTTAACGTTGGCAACGGTTACCTAGGCCAAGGAGTCGTTGCACAACGGCTGATTTGCACAATTAGCCCTTTTTGGGGCTATTTTTTTTGTAAAATTAATAGTTTTTGTAATTACTAATTTAACCGTTTGTAAAATTATAACTACACCCCCCTCCCCCATTCTTCATTTCTTCACTCATCTCTTATTTCTCAATCTCATATTCTCTCATTCTTCAATCTTCACCTAAAGTGCAATCAACTATTTGGCTCTTTTTTTTTGGAATTTAATTTATCGTTGTATTTATTATTTGAAGTTTGAACAATTGAACTTCAAAATTTGAACAATTGACGTTTCTTTGTGGTAACATTGGAGTTGCGTAATCATCAAGTGCTCAATTTATTGTCGAATTCGGTGCACTCCCTCCAACTCTTTCTCTTATTTACTATTTTATTTGCATATTTAATTTTTGCTAGTGGTTAAATTTTTACAATATGTTTAATGTTGCAAAAAGAGTTTGTGGTAAAGTTGTTAATCGGGGAAATAGAAAAAGATATAGTACTTCAGCATCTGGTAGTAATTTAAATGAGTCTACATATGTTCTGAAACATCAACTGATAATAATATAGATTATGAACAATTACAGGAAAATTTCGGTATAGAAGATAATGAATTAGAAATTGAAGATGAGATACCACTTACACCTAGTAGTGCTGGAGCTGCTAGCAGGGGTGGTGGTCGTGGTGCTAGTAGTAGACCACCTGTGGCCCCGACTACTAATCGGAGAAAAAGAAGTAAGGTTTGAAAATTTTTTGACGAAATAGAGAATTCTGATAGAGTTAGATGCAAAATTTGCAAAGATAATTTTAAACATAAGATTGGAGGACAGTTATGGGGGACTGAGACACTTAATAGACATATGAGAATTGAGCATCCTATAGAATGAGGCTCTGATTTAGATGAAAATCAAGGAACTCTAAACCTAGTACCGGAGGACTTATGAAATATGATAAAATGAAGGATCATGAGGAGTTAGCAAAAATGATTGTTTTGGGTTGTCTACCTTTTTCTTTTTCTTCTTCATCATATCTTATTATGTATATTCAAAGGATTTATAATCATTTATTTAAAGGTATTCCTAGAAGTACTTGTAGATCTGATATCTTTAGAGTTCATGGACAATATCAAACATACATACATTATTTGTTTGACCACCTTCCTGGTAGAGTTTCTCTAACTTCTGATATTGGCCATGCTGTTATTGAAAATGATTATTTGACAATTACATGTCATTGGATAAATGGTAATTATTGTATCCAAAAATGTATTATCGCTTTTAAATATGATAAAGATCAGAGTCATATTGTTGTGTTTATAAGTACTACTAATTTGCAAAGTTGTTGAATTTTATAAACTTAAGAAAAAAGTATTGTGTATGTCTTTTGATAATGCTTCTAACAATAATGCCGCAATTTTAATATTAAAACTGCAATGCAACCACCACTTGACGAAATTTTTCATGTTAGGTGTACATGTCATGTTTATAATTTAATTGTTAAAAATGACCTTGATTTATTTTCAACTGAGATTACTCATCTTAGAAGAGAAATTGGTGTTATTCAAGAAAATAATAAACAATCTAGAATTAGGGAATTTAAGAATAAGTGTACCGAGCATAACCTTAAGCCCAGATTCATGCCAGACGAAATTGTTACTATATGGAATTATACATATATATTTTTAAAATGTTGCTACAAATATAGATTGTCAATAACTGAAGTTGCTAATGCGTATTGTATTGATCCAAACTGTATGTTAACAACTACTACTTGGGAGGCCATTAATGATGTTGTTAAATTTTTTCATAAATTTTATACAACTTCTGTTGAATTTTCTGGAGCATATTACCCTACTGTTACTATGGCTTTCATGCATATAGCTGAAATTTCTTTTCTACTCTTTGAATTTAAGAAGAAAGATAAATATAAGGATGTTGTTGAAAAAATGCAAGCGAAATTCAAAAAATATTTCTTTCTAATTCCTCCGATTTACTTAATTGGTGTTGTTTTAAATCCTTCTATTAAGATGTCTGATTGTCACCAATTAATCAATGCTTTATATACTTGTATGGAGATTAGACCAACTGAAACCTCAAATATATATATATGTTTGTATGAACAAGCTAAATTATTATTTACAATAATTAGATAATTATTATGCAAATATATTTGATGATGATGCTCTTAATGTACGCAATGTTAATTCCACTATGCATTGTACCACTTCTACTACTATGGATGATGATGAAGGCCTTGATAGTTTTAATATTTTTTCTACATTTTCTAACACTCAAACCAGTAGAAGGAACATTGATGAACTTCAATTCTACTTGCAAAAATAAAAAGAGCCTCGCATAAAGGAATTTTCACCGTTGGGATGGTGGCATGAGAATGGAAAGCAATTTCCTGTTCTTTCCGCTATGGCTGGGGACGTGCTGAATGTGCCAATTTCAACTGTTGCATCAGAGAGTTAGTCAAGCAAGACAACAACTTGAAGACACCTGACACTCATTGGGAAGCAATACTTTAGAAGTTTTAGTATGTTTCAGAGATTGGATTAGATCGGAACAAAGAAATCAGGGACTTGAAGATGTTGATAGCCCAGAAGACGAGGAACTTGAGGATATATTAATACATGGTAACCCATATAAATTTAACACCCCAGAAGATGATCAAGAAGTTCATATTGATTATGAAGAACTTACTAAGGCAAAGCAAAACCTTTGAATTTACTCTTTTTTCGTTAATTTACTTGTTGTTAAATGTAAATCTTTCAATTTGTAAGCTTGACTTTTGAAATAAATGTAGCACTTGCAATTTATAAGTGCAATTTTTTTTCATCTTCATTGTATTCTTTATATTTTTACTTTATATTAATATAAATTACAATAGTTATACAAAATACAAAAAAAAAAAAAAACTAACCCAGCCCGGCCCGGCCCTTGGACCCGTAACCCTTACAGTTCATTTTTTACCCGGATGGACCCGGACCCGTTAAGCCTAGTAAACCCTAACTCGTAACTGGCTCGGCTCGGAACCAGGACGGTTCCATTTTTTCTCTATCCAGCCCGGCCCGGCCCACCCGTTTAACACCTATAGTCCAAACATAATTTTAATTTTCAAATACTATTTTTAATTTGTAAAAAAAAAAAATCACTTTTTTCCGAGATTTCACAATTTTTATGTCCAAACGCCCACTTACTACATATGTCACTCTCACTCAACTTTGCACATCAAGTGTTTGGAGTTTACATGGGAACATCCGTTGCAAATATGGCCATTAATGGCTGCACGCGCTATAGGCGGTAAGATTTAGGAGTTTAGCACTTTTAATAATTTTTTACATAAAAAAAATTGTTACATTAGCTGGCATGGTGTCGACATAAGGCAAAAACAATGTTATAATGTTGTCATATTGCGTAATTAAGAAAACGAGGGTTTAATGAATACTAGTATGAATTGATAATTGGATTCTAGTATATTCACGATAATGATTTTCTTGTTTTTATGTTAATCTTTGGCCTAGAAGTTAACAAGTCAGATTCAAAACCTCTAGTAAGTGTAGATGCATTCAATGTAAATGTTGTTGGTTAACAAATTCTATTCCTAAATATCATTGTTCACTAGCGTCAAAAACTTGTTTGCATTTATAATGTGACAACGAATATATTGTGCGATATATGTCAATATTTTTATATAAATAACTAGCACGTAACTATTATAAGCTTTAAAAATTTAAGAAAACTTCAAATGTTAGAATTATAAACTTCAATAGTATTAGTTCATTAAATAAACCTTAATCCATAGAAATGAATATTAATATATTCTAACATATAATCACAACTTGTAAACAATTTATTAATGTCGATATATTCCTCCATCCACATAGTACTCTTCTCAATTTGACTGTCTTAACTTTCCTACTGCTGTCTTCTACGGGCTACAGCTCAATCTTTTCTTCTTCTTCTTTTTTGAAAATCAAACTAGGATGTTATAGGATTAAAAAGATTTATATTAAATTAGCTAATAAAGCTAAATTATAAAAGTGATGAATACATTAGTGTGCTTTTTTTTCCCGATTTGTGTTCTATGTTTAACCAAATAATATAGAGCTGGTTTAACTAATTAAACTTATATAAATGAGGTTAAATCTTTGTTAACAACAATATCGTTGAAAGAAATCTCAGTAGTATACGGTCAAATCTGTTCTAACAGGTATGACAGGATGCAATAGTCAATGGTCTTGAATGAAAATAGAAACAATGCAACATTGAATGTAGATGAACAATAATAAATGGTATATATGTAAATAAATGCAAAGGAGTCACCCAAGATGGAGTAACGAATATTCTTTATGACAATGATGAGTGATGGACAATCCTTTGAGTATCTGAGTAATTCTCGGATCTGGTGAAAAAATGTAGACAAGTATCTTAGTGAAAAGGTTATGTTTGTATCCTTGCAATAAGATTTGATTCTCTTCTTTATAGTCAAAGAGTGTTTTACGAATAAATATCACATGTCCCCTGCCATTGTCTTTCTTTCTTTTTATAGGAAACATGCCCTAGAAACCCTAACAGTATAAGTGCAGAGAAAAATCACTAGAATATTCTCCTTTAGGTCTTATCTTAAAGTTAGTTGTTATAACACTGCCACTTCACCTTTGTTCTGAATTTCTCGAGAGCGTAGGCTATTTCTGTAGGTGCCACACTTTAATTGTGAGCAAATCATATGGGAGGCATACCATTTCCATTCAGGTGAGTCCCAGTCCTTGGCCGGGATGGACCTTCTTCACAGCGAAGGGGAGGTGCGGTAGCTGCCCTGACGTATAGTCGATGTCGTTCATGTTGGGTCGTGGAACCGGGTTATCCCTTCTGGTGTTCTCTCTTCGTTCTTTTCAGGATTCGATTTATACCGAGGTTAGCCGGTGGGTTGACCCGTTGAGGTCGTCTTCTTCTGCTCGGACCTCAGCACAATAAGCATTATGGATTTCGTCCCAAGTGGTTGGAGAATACTTCATGAATCGACTCAATAGTTTCTAGTCGCTCTTGACCCATCTTTACTCAACCCGTTCTAGAAAGCTGCGACCGCCTTCCCTTCGAACACGTTCAGTAGGGCCATCCTTACTCTGTTGAATCGGGCGAGAAAGTCCATTAGTCCTTCTCCCAAAGACTGCTTGATAGGGAATATGTCTTTACTCTTGCTTCGGCCTTCTTGGCTCCGGCATGGGAAGTTACAAACTTATCGACCATTTTTTTGGAAGTTTCTATGGAGAGGGATGGTNCCCCCCCCCCCGTAAGGGTCTCTCCAAACTTCTTCAGCAGAATAGAGGATACTTGTTCCAAGGCTAGGTCGTGGCCTTTCACGGTGGTGACATAATGAATCATTCCCAAGATCGGTCGTTCTGTCGTATATCCTAAGGTGGGGCGGTATTTTGAAGGTCTTTGGTATGGCATGTAGGGATGCGTCATCATTGTACGACTGCTCTGCGAACCTACCGGCGTCCCTTTTCGACAACAGCTTAGGAGCGCCTTTTATCTTGACGACTCATTGGTGTTCTTTCATCTGATCACGGAGTGCTTTTTTTTCATTCTCCATTCTTCCCTTCTCTTTAGAACGTCAACGAGGGTGATGTCACCTGCATTGTTAGTAATATTGTGAGTTATATCTGTCGTCAGATGGCTTGGTCGGTTGCACTGCTCGTTCGTTGGTGGTATCATGCAAGCTCTCGCATTTCTGTAGTCATTCCTGGAATCAGTCTGTTGAGGACGCTCGCCAACATGTCGGTCAGCCATGCCTCAAGGAGTTTTTTCATAGCTGGGGGCATCCCATCTTCTGCGGACGTGAAGGCTCCTTTTTCATTGGGTTTTTTCATGCTGCAGTGGGGGGAGGCGACCTCTCGCGCCTAGGGGAAGCATTGGGCATCACGTCCTCGCCTATTGTTTTGTAGCTCTCGTTGATAGAGTTCATGAGGTTATTGGGGAGATCACTTGTTATTCTCGTCCTCTCTCCTAGGTTACCTGCCATGTTGGTTTCTGTACGTACAAAGAGAGAATAAAATCCTTGGGGATTGTGAAATTAGTGACTTGTGTTAGTTACGAATCTGAAGGAAACTATAAAATTAACATAGAAGTCCCCACAGACAGCGCCAAATTGTTTGACCAAAAAATATAGATCTTGGTTTAGCTAATTAAACTTATATTAATAAGGGTAAATCTTTGTTAACAACAATATCCTTGAAAGAAATCCCAGTAGTACAACAAATGACGTGCATATCTGTTCTAAAAGGTATGACAACATGCAATAGTCAATGGTCAAGAATCAAAATAAAAATAATGCAACATTGAATGTAGATGTACAATAATAAATGGTATTTATGTAAATAAATGCAAAAGAATCACCCAAAACAAGATGGGAGTAATGAATGTTCGCTCTGATAATGATGAGTAATGGACAATTCTTTGAATATCTGAGTTATTCTCGGATCTAGTGGAAAAGTGTAGATAAGAATCTTAGCGGAAATGTTATGTTTGTTGTTTACCCTTAAAACAGATAACAATTAAATTTATAAGTGGTTTTAGGGATATGTGATTTCACTTGGTACAAACTAAGAAAATGTTTGAATTGATATTAGAAATTGACTGTAAATAAAAACAAAGCAAACCAATGTGATGTGCAGTTTTGGCCCTCGAGCTAGGTCGCTCTCGAACCAAATGAGTATGCTATTAAAAATATGAACTGAGCAACAGAGTATTGGAAGCTTAAGAGAAAAGTGTAGTATATTGCTTTGAATAGTGTTAATCTGATGTGTTTACAAATGATAATACCACCCCATTTATATAGTAGAGGAGTTCTACTTATGGTACAATTCTAAATACAATAGGAAATCCCATGATTGACTAATTAACTGGTCTTGACTTGACTCATGCCGAGATTTTCGCCGCGATCCTTGTCCGATCGCGGATATCTTGATTTTTCATTATTCGACTCAGCAGGCTTCCCTCGATCTCGCTCGATCTATCTCCCGCTCGGTCTCGATCTCGGCTGATCTCGATTGGTCCCTGAATCATGAGCTTGGCAATCTAACTTCGTGTCGTGGTCCGATATGATATGGGGTCGAAACTTAGCCTACCGCCCCGCTCTCGATTAACCATACAAAAAGGGCAAGCCCAATTTTGATCATATACATTTGTATCCTTGCAATAAGATCTGATTCTCTTCTTTATAGTCAAAGAGTGGTTTACGAATGAATATCGCATGTCCCCTATCATTGTCTCTCTTTCTTTTTATAGGAAACATATTTTTAGAAAATTTAACAGTACAAGTGCAGAGAATAATCACTAGAATATTCTCCTTTATGTCCTATCTTAAAGCTAGTCATTATAACCTTGTCAGTAGCCCACGACCTCGGCAATGATTATTGACGACTCCTCGGCTTCGATCTTTGCCGGTTCTTCGACCACGGTCTTCATTGTTGTTTCGATCACTTCGACCCATTGCGGCCTGAATATGCTTTACCGCCGTCATTTTGACTTATATTCTAGAGAAAAATTTCGACCCATATATTCTCTCTATTATTAGTTTTTTTTTTTTTTTTTTTTTTGCAAGAGTTGGCATTCTTCCTATCAATATGCCACAAGTGTAAATTGATGGTATTAATCTCGCTGATGCATAATGTAAATGTTATAAAGATTCTTTTTTTATTTTTCATGAATTTAGATGACACTATCACTTATTGATGGTACTATTTTTTTTCTTTGTCAAGCAAATGCATATTTAATAAATAAATCAATATTTACTTTTACATAGAACTTCATATGTTTTGACTCGTCTACATTTTTCTCAAAGCAATAATTATGTTTTAAATAATAAATTTTATGATGATTATGGCTTAATATAATTTTCAATAGTTAAATGATAAATTGATGAAGTTAAGTTAATTGCATTAGGATGAATTTGTCACTCAAATATTACATTTTGGTGTTTAAAACTTATACTATTCCTATATGTTACACACAGAATTAATTCTGTAATTTTAAAGGATCATGAATATGCTCAGAGGTTTTTCATTTTAATTTATAGGGACTAAATTATAATTACCCTCAAACTCAAGTAACCATTTGGGTTAGTGTTTTTTTGTTTCCTGGATTTGAGTTAGTAATTGGATTAAAGTTTTTGCAACAAATAACTTGCGCGTGGAGTTCACGAGCTTCGTAAGAGCGTCAAAATTATAGTTAGTTTGAAATGGTTGTTGTCACTTCGCGGGAAGTGAAGTGACGGAAGCAAAACTGTAGTTGGGACTTGGGAGGTGTGTTGTTACGCTTCCAATGACTTGCTTTAATTAAAAAACATTTTGGGGCTTATAATTTAAAACAAGTTTAAATAAAAAATAAAATAAACAATAAAATCCTAATGGAGTACTTACTTCAATAATTGAATAAGAAATTAAAGATCTCACGTCTTTGACGGGAAGAAAGTGCTTGGAACTTTGCAGAAGAAAAAATTGTTTATATATATAAAAACTTATACTAATAAACAAGTAACTTGGCAGAAAAAAATTATTTACAAATTTTTATTCTAGGCAGATTCAGGATTTTAAAGTCGCGGGTGTTCACCGATAAAATTTCTAAAAGAAGAGAAAAAAAGAGTTTAGTTATGGGCGCTCCCTCAATATTTATCTAAATTATTTTAAAAATTATCTACGTAAATTTACCAAATTTTGTCAAAGGTAATGGGTGCTTGAGCACCTACAAACAACCATGTAGATCCGCCACTGATAGCACGTGTTATTGGTTAAGTCATTGCGGCTAAAGAATTGCGGTAACTGCCTCGAAGTATAATTTTCAACCAACAAGGCTATTATTATGCATATTTGAAGGGCAGGGGCGGAGCTAGGCCATCGGCTATGGATTCGGCCGAACTCAATATCTTTGATCCAAACTATGTATTTATCTTATGAAAGTCATTGAATATGTACTAATTATTAATTTAGAACTAACTCAATAACTTAAAATGATTAGAACTTTAAACTCATAACTTTCAAATCCTGACTCCTCATATGTCGAAGGAAGGTTAATTAACAAATGTGTAAACTTTTCGGCAAATAAAGATTGCAAATATCACAAAGATTTTATAATTTGAAAAGTTGCACTCAAGGACACAATTTTTTTTTTCTCCTAGCCTATTCAATCCATGTAGCTTAAAGATTTGAAGTAGTTTATTGTCTTTTCCGATGTACCAAAGATTAAGCAGGAATAATACTCCAACAAATATTAAAACCTATATTTCTTTTTGATAATATGAAAGCGACATACTATCTTCATTTCTTTTCACCATATAACCGGGTGAAATTAAGGAAAAGGTTCTTATTTTTGTACAAAAAGGAATTTAGTTTTTAATACAATTAAGTTAGCAAAGTTTGGTAAGATGACTAAAAGTGTAAGCAGATATTGAGTGCAGGGGGCGGAGGTAGAACCCTAAGTGCGGGTTCGGCCGAACCCAGTAAATTTTACTCAAATAGTATATTTGTGCTAAGAAATTCACTATATATATATATAAATATTAAATTTAGAACCCAACTAGTAGTTCTTAAAATCGTCCTTCTAAAATTTAGAACTCATAAAGTTGAAATGCTCGCTCCGCCGTCTCTAATTGAGTGTTAATCATCAAAGTGCAACTTTGAATTAGAAATAAGTTAGAAACTTCAGTTTGACGTGCACTATATGGTAATGAGATCTTGGTCTAGTCATAAAGTGAATAATACAAGAAAAATGCCAAAGTTTCTAGCTATGAGATTTAAAGCATCACCACTTTATCTTTGTATTTTTAGGTTTTTAAGGACATTTGTCATGAATGTATAATATATTCTAGTTGGAAAGATAAAAGGTACAGCAATTTTGCCTTAAAAAACAAGTAATTGTTTCTTATTATCCAAAAGAAAGGACTAAGAAAACAAGAAGTACAACATGGCTTTATGGTCATAGAATGTTATTAAGATGTAAAAGTTGTAGCTACTCCTATAATTTTAATACAATAAAACACACCTAGGTTCTACAAAGTATAGGGAGTTACGTGCCTAATATATACTATACTTTATACTTTACTGATCCTTTAATTTGACTTTTGGAAACTAATACTGATCTCTACCTGCTAATATGAATTGTTGGCACTAGTTTAATTTTATGTTTTATTTAGAAAAGTGTGGAATTCTTACACTTTTCATTTAAAAGTAATTTTAATACATTAATTGCATATAATTCTTTTATGTGTCAAAAGTCTTTTTTTAAGTTTGTACTCAGTCAAACATCAATTAATTTAAAGAAACAAAAGAAGAAATTATTTCTTTCCATTACTTTCAATCAACTAAGGGACGATTAAAGAAGGAGATTTTCTTATATCAAGCTAGCTCGCACTTGAGAAGATTATTATAAATGGATTAATTAATTGGATATATTATACAAGGAGTTATAATTAAAGAACCTTAATATAGTACTTCAAACTGAAAAAGCAAAACTCCCATGCCATGCATTAGGGGTTCAAAAACTAGATTGATTATATTAATTATCTTTGTGTAATTAAGTCAAAAGGGTTTTTAGTCCTCTCAAGAACATGAAAAGACATATATATGTATATATATACATATATATATGTATATATATATATATATATATATATAATTGTGTTAAAAAGTTGAGATAAGACTAATAAAGCTGTATTTTTTCAGTTGAGATAAGCAACTTTAATATACATTTGATCTTTTGTACTTTGGTGCCCTTTTGTCCACCCTAATCCCCTCCTACCTAATGCCCCTTCAAATTCTATAAAGACATTAGGGACAACTTAAGCTACATTAGTTTATTGTGGTGTCTTATTCTTGTTCTCTTCGATAGTACTTTGGGGCAACTATATCTTTCAAGATTGGGCATATATATATTTCCTTGAAGGGGAACATAAGATTGGCACATTTCCTTGAAGGGGAAACTCATGCATTTATTTAAAAAAGTCATTTTTAAGTAGTGATGTTTAGCTAATAATTCATTTTTTTTTTTGTATTATATTTTCGCCCTGTTCTTGTTAATTCTAATGTGTTAGGGAACGTCTCGAGACTAGTTTTAGTGTTTATGTATGTAGGATTAGATTGGAAGTGATTTGGAAAGAATGCACGTGAGTTTAATTTGGAGCTAAAATGAAAGAAAACAGATGAAGTGCATGCATTTTGGGTGTTCAGGTGAGGGCTTAGCGCCCAGCGAAACGCCCAGCTCAATATATATTTAAAAATACAAGTAAAAGTAACGTATATAATATGCTTTGACTTCAAATGTGCTCCATCGGGTCTAAAGAAATGATCGATTTCGATATACGAAAAGCAGACATCTAATTTTCAACGTGAAATCTACACATTGATTTCTTGCTTTAAAATTACATAAATGTACTATTATTTCACACAATTTAACAGTCAAATTATGCTTTAAAAGAAAAATACTACTAATTGACTTCCTATATAAGAACATTATCATTTTATTCGGGCGGAGAGAGTACATGTTTTCTCCTTTTAAGGTTACACAATTGTTTGATGTCCATGCTCTTTCTTAGCATATATACAATGGATATTCCCTACAATGTCTTGGCGCAAAAATAATTTTGACATTATAAAATGCTTTGAATTATTAGGCACGGAAATACTCTATTGCCACATTTAAGTATCCATAATGTTGAGGACAAGTGGCAGCTTGTGCGTGATAATCACCATGATTATACGTGGCATAAAACAATTAATCCTTTAATTTGAGGTTTGTTTTGAAATTATAATGAAAGCATTATTTATATAGTGAATAATAATTTAAAATTTATTATACTACCAATAATAATAATAGAGTGATAATTTATATGATTTGTTAGGTAGGCATTAGAAGGGGAGCCTTGACGTAACTGATAAATTGTTGTCATGTGATTAGGAGGTCACAGGTTTGAGTCGTGGAAACAACCTCTTGTAAAAATGCAGGGGTAAGGTTGCGTACAGTCGACCCTTATGGTTCGGTCTTCCCCGGACCCCGCGCATAGCAGGAACTTAATGCACTGGGCTGCGTAAATAGACCCTTATAGTTCGGCCTAAGGGTGGCAAACGGGCCGGGTTGACCCGTAACCGGACCGGCCCGGTTCATAGGGGGCCGG
>MDKI01063468.1:0-54994 GCA_005239505.1 Nicotiana paniculata | reverse complement strand
GAGGGCATTATTTAGACCGAAGGGCATTACATTGTAGCAGTATGTGCCATGCTTTGTGATGAACGAAGTTTTTTCCCTATCATCGGGGTTAATTTGAATTTTATTATACCAGAAGTAGGCGTTGAGAAAGGTGAGGATCTCGTGGCCAGTCGTGGCATCAATGAATTGATCAATGTTGGGCAACGAAAATGAATATTTAGAACATGTTTTATTTAAGTCCTAATAATCTACGCACATTCTTAACTTATTCCCTTTTTTGGGAACCACTACTACATTGGCCAACCATTCGGGATATTTTACTTCCCTGATGGACCCTATTTTAAGGAGATTTGTTACCTCGTCTTTGAGGAAGCATACTTTACCTCGGACTGAGGCCTCCTTTTTTGCTTCACCAGTTTGAACCCGGGTTGACGCTTAGCCGATGAGTGGCTATTTCCGAAGGGATTCTTGTCATATCTAAGTAGGAACAAGCGAAGCAATCAACGTTGTTAATAAGAAATTGAATGAGTTTCTTCCCGAGTTCGGGGGTTAATCTCATTCCCAGGTATACCTTTCAATCTGGAAGATTTTCCATCCAAACAGTTTGCTCCAGATCCTCGACCGTTGATTTGGTTACGTCCGACTCTTAGGGGGCAATGAATGTTCGAGGGGTGAGCAAGTGTTCTTCATCATCCTCGGGGACCTGTTTATCTTCTGACCCCTCGTATATTGAAGTATATGGGCGACAGTGCCATGCCATGTACTGCGAACATTTCCTTGGCCCCATGTTGCTCACCATACACCATTTTTACCCCATCTTCAGTTGGGAATTTCAACATCTGGTGGAGAGTCGATGGTACCGCCCTGATGCTATGCATCCATGGCTTTCCGAGCAGGGCGTTGTATCTCGGGTTAACTTCGATGACATGAAACTTGGTTTCCTGAACCGTACCAGACACATTGACTGGGAGGGCATTATTTAGACCGAAGGGCATTACATTGTAGCAATATGTGCCATACTTTGTGATGAACGAAGTTTTTTCCCTATCATCGGGGTTAACTTGAATTTTATTATACCAGAAGTAGGCGTCGAGAAAGGTGAGGATCTCGTGGCCAGTCGTGGCATCAATGAATTGATCAATGTTGGGACCCAAAAATGAATATTTAGAACATGTTTTATTTAAGTCCTAATAATCTACGCACATTCTTAACTTATTCCCTTTTTTGGGAACCACTACTACATTGGCCAACCATTCGGGATATTTTACTTCCCTGATGGACCCTATTTTAAGGAGATTTGTTACCTCGTCTTTGAGGAAGCATACTTTACCTCGGACTGAGGCCTCCTTGTTTGCTTCACCAGTTTGAACCCGGGTTGACGCTTAGCCGATGAGTGGCTATTTCCGACGGGATTCTTGTCATATCTAAGTAGGACCAAGCGAAGCAATCAACGTTGTTAATAAGAAATTGAATGAGTTTCTTCCCGAGTTCAGGGGTTAATCTTATTCCCAGGTATACCTTTCAATCTGGAAGATTTTCCATCCAAACAGTTTGCTCCAGATCCTCGACCGTTGATTTGGTTACGTCCGACTCTTAGGGGGCAATGAATGTTCGAGTGGTGAGCATGTGTTTGTCATCATCCTCGGGGACCTGTTTATCTTCTGACCCCTAGGATATTGAAGTATATGGGCGCCAGTGCCATGCCATGTACTGCGAACATTTCCTTGGCCGCGTGTTGCTCACCATACACCATTTTTACCCCATCTTCAGTTGGGAATTTCAACATCTAGTGGAGAGTCGATGGTACCGCCCTGATGTTGTGCATACATGGACTTCCAAGAAGGGCATTGTATCTCAAATTACCTTCGATGACATGAAACTTGGTTTCCCGAACCATACCAGACACATTGACTGGGAGGGAAAATTTCTCCCCTCGTCATTTCGCTTGACATGTTAAACCCACTGAGGGCTCGAGCATCGGGTACGATTTGGTCGAGTAGCTTGAGCTGCTCCACTACCCCAAATATAATTATATTGGACGAGCTACCTGGATCCACGAGCACATGTGCAGTAGCTGGTGTCCCTTCAGGGTTTTGCGGTGGTACACCGACACTTGCAGTAGCTGCGCCATTCTCTCTGCGGTCCTTAGAATCATTGTTTCCATGTGCGTTTACTGAGTTGGACGTTTTTTTACCTGAGATACAAAATTCTGGGAAAAGAAAAGTGTAAAGAATAACTCGTGTTTTTAGAAAACTGGCACTAAAACAATCGCTATTATTTTTAGCCCCACGATAGGCGCTAAACTATTTACCTTGAAAAGGGTAATTACAATTATATTTGATTTTTTTTTTAAAAATGTGATATATTTTAATACAAGTTGTTTAGGCACTAGATGCTAAGTGAGAAGTGATACGGGGTCTCGAGGTCGATCCTAGGATCTTGAAAAGGGGTTGTCGAGAAATGTATAACAGGATTGAAGGCCTCGAAGATGGCCTACTTTTGATTAGTAACGAGTAATAAGTGAAGAAAAACTAATGAACATAATAAATGAAAGGCAATTAATCATTGAAATAATTGTAGATAATGTTTTAGTTAGAGAGCAGAGGATGTTCTTGTTCTTGTATTGAATATCATGTGCCTTACAAAGTGAAAAGGGTCCCCTTTATATATCAGGGGCAATCCCAACATAGTACATGTGTAATTATTCCAAAAGAGAGATGACTGGTACAACCATTTAATGCCACGGTATGGGCTTGTAGTATTTTTCGTACTTGGTCAACATTAACCACGTGCCTTTTGGGAGTTTCCCGCCCTTCCATGATGGCCTTCGATCCTTACTGCTTCGGGGTCGAGAATCGTCGATATACCTCCTCGAGGGATGTTCCTCGAAGTTGAGCTTTAGATTCCACCCCGAGACATGCGAGGTCGAGGCCTGGAACATTGTAGAAGCATTAGAATTGGACTTCCCCAGTTTCACCGTATACAAAGCATATGCCCGAAATTTAATTCGGAGGTCCGTAGGTTGATTTTTGTTGTTTTATCGAAATTTGGAAATTTGAAGTTTAGAAATTTGACCGTAGGTTGACTTTTGGATAATGGGATCGTAATTTTTTTTAGGACTTGGTATAGGTCCATTATGCTATTTAAACCTGTCTGCAAAATTTGGTATGATTTGGAATTGAAATGACAGTATTCGGATGCTTGGATGCAATTCTAGAAGTTCTTAAAGTATACTGAAATTCATGCGTTTTGGAGTCCTATTTGTAGTTCTAGATGTTATTTTTGTGTTTTGACGGAGCAAGTAAGTTCCTATGATCTTTTAAGACTTGTGTGGATGTTTGGTTTGGAGCCTCGAGGGCTCGGATAATCTTCATATAGATTTCGAAGTCGTTTGAACTGAAAATGGAATTGCTGGTGTGCCGGTGCTTAGTTATCACAATTGTGAGCACCAGCCTCTTAATTACGAAGGTGACAAGGGGTGGACAAATGTCGCAAATGCGACTTCCCCTTCGCATTTGCGAAGTCAGAAGGCCTAATGGCTTATTCGCAATTGTGAGCATTTGGTCACATTTGCGATAGTGGCTAGCTTTGCATTTGTGAAGCCTCTGGCGCAATTGTGAAGCCTCTCTCGGAATTGCGAATCCTCTGTCATAATTGCGACTTTTTTTGAGGTTTTCAGAGTTCACAAATGCGATACCTAATTCTCACTTGCGAGAATTCACAAATGGGAACCCTATGTCGCAAATTTGACATCTTCAGTAGGTCATAAGGATTAGGAACTCGGGATTTCATCTCATTTCTCACTTTTTAGAACCCTAGACTGGGTAGGAGGCGATTTAGAGAGGGGGTTTTAATCTACAAATAGTTTTTAAGTGATTCTAATAAATTTCCAACTATATTTCATTAATATATCTTAGATTTACCATCAAAATCAAGAAACAAAGTGGAAATTTGTGAAACTTTGTCAAGTTTTAGAAAAATAAGAATTTGAGTTTTGAGAGTCGATTTGGACTCAAATTTTTAAACTAATCACATATATGGACTCGTGGGGTTATGGTAGTCGGAATCTACCCTTGGACCCGGGTTTTGACCGGACGAGCCTCGGGTTGACTTTTGATGACTTTTTGGAAAAACCGTAAAGATCATTGTCACGAACCAATTTTCCCTCCATTGGGTAATCGTGATGACACCTAGTCTTAAGGACTTGGTAAGCCTAACATTTACGGAATAACAACATTAATAAAATAACATCTAATAATCTCTAAAATGAATTTCTCTATATAGTTTACAATTTTCTCAAAACTGATAGTACAAGTCATAAATATAGTTTTCTACAACTTCTAAATACCACTGTTCTGAAATAAGTAAAGACAATGTATGAACAAAATAGGACGGTGACTCTGAAGCCTGCTAACGCTGCAGCAGGTTTACCTTCAGTGTCCACAACGGCAATCTGCTCTGCTAACTAATTATCAACCGGCTACGCAGTACCTGGATTTGCACAAAAATATGCAGAAGTGAAGTATGAGTACACCACAGCGTTACCCAACAAGTATAAAGACTAACCTCGGTGGAGTAGTGACGAGGAATAGTCAAGACACCTATTCGACTATATAACCTGAAAAAGTTTTAGTATGCACAACAGACTATGTTATCTACATAAAGACTACGCGATGTGGATAACAATATCGCAATTGCCATACGAAAGGAAAAACAATAAATATCAGCGAAATACCCAAACAATGACACATGAGGATGAACGGAAACAAATCCAAAATCTGAGATCACTAATACAGGAAAGACAAGTATTAACTCAACAACCACGACCTTTTTCACATTAGGTTTAGTCAATAAACTCCATGAGATAACAAACCCCATACTATTCACACTGACATGTCCCAATATCTGAACCCTAATATTTGGCATCATGTGCCCTCATTTCACCTCATAATCGCATTGACGACTCACGTGCCAAATAGAACCACTCCTACATAGAAGGCAAGTAGAACAAGGATATCTATACTCAACAATAACAAGGATGTCCCTTAATCCGATGAGAGTGCTTAGCTACGTGTATGCTTGTGCAAGTGCTCTAACACAATTCAAACCATCTAGTAAGCATAGAAAAGGAACAGACAACACGTAAAATGTTTCCTCACAACTTTTACAAGAATAAGATCACACATGTAAGTGTACCACTACACAATATCGACAACCACAACGCCCCCAGACCAACACAAGTCATCACAAATCAATCCTTGACACATCCCACCTTGTCTCGCCATATGTGCAATAGTAAATTAAATGCCCGCCTTGTCTCTCCACACGCACACAATAATGTTCCCACTTTGTCTCACCACATGCACAACCCATATATATATATCCCACCTTGTCACGCTGCATGTGAAACTATCAATAGTTACCAAAGCACGGGACAAACCTCGTGCCACCCTATATCAACAACCTCGTACATCATAATAACCACAATCGCACGGCAGAAACCTCGTGCATCACCACAACAAGTAGTACAACAACAATGAAAATAATACAAGGTACGGTAAATAATTCAACTAAAGAACCTTCCATCACAAGAAAAGTAAAAATTAGTTTATAAGGAATAATCACAATAAGGAATACTAGGTATAATCAGAACATTACAACAAGGAAGAAAATAATATTTAAGAATAGTTCCATAATGTACGGTTCAACAACAAGATACTAACACAAGTCGAATAATTTAAAATAAGGTGAATCCACTAAGGCATATGATATCTAAGCTTCTTTTAAGTTTGGACAATTACACGAGAGATACAACCACTTCAAATAAAGGTAGGCAGTGAGAAGATCACCATAACAACATTTACAAAAAGGGATATACTACAACTTCAAATAAAAATAAGTAGTCGGGGAAAAGTTAACATGGCAATGAAAGAGATAATAGTTTCAATTAAGGCACATATGAACCAAGTAATAATAAGAGTGGATCATCAAGCAATTGAATCTAATTAAGCAGGTAAGCTGGAACTATAAATTAAGGAACGTAACCATAACAAGAACAACTGCATATTCAATGAATACAAGGACCTAGAACCCTATGAGGCCAATTTCCACAAATAATTCTGAGCACGTACTCGTCACCTCGCGTACACGGACTGCAAGCAACATAGAAGACTCAAATCCTAAGGGGTAGTTACCCCACACAAGGTTAGTCAATATACTTACCTCAAAGAAGACAAACTAGTACTCTAAAATGAACTTCTCGGGTAAAAAGACCTCCGGACGGCTCAAATCTAACCAAAATAACTTCAAAGCACAAATAAAACTAATAAGAAACTACTCCCAATCATGAAGTCTCAATCTTTATAAAAATATAGAAATCGATCCCAAATGTCGACCTAGGGGCCCGCACCTCAGAACCCGAAAAATTCACAAAATCAGAATACCCATTCCGATACGAGTTCGACCATACTCAAATTATCAAATTCCAATACAATTTCGTCCCTCAAATCATGATTTTTTATTTTGAAAACATTCTTTACAAAAAAAATATTTTCCTCAACTCAAAACACAAATTAAATGATAAAAATGAATATAAAATCATGGAATATAATGAATACTAGGTGAAGAACACTTACCCAATCGATTTTCCTGAAAAACCCATAAAGAATCTCCCCACACCGAAGTCTAAAACTCAAAATATGAAGAAAATTGTCAAACCCTCCACTTATATGACTCTGCCAGGATTTCCGCATCTGCGGACAGGGAAACGCACCTGCGCACTCGCATTTGCGAGGAAAAGATTGCATATGCGAACACAACTTACAAGGATGGGCTCCGCACCAACGGACAATAAAGCCGCACCTACGACAATGGAGAAGCGGAACTAGGAGCACAAAAGCGGGACTCATCGTATATGCAACAACTAGACCGCAAAAGCGGCCATCACACCCGCGTGAATGCCTTCGCAGAAGCGATACCTCAGGACCATCAAAAATGTAGTAGAAGCAACCATGAACCTCGCTGAAGCAGCTCAACATCTGCGATCAGACCTCCGTAGATGTGAATATACCAGAACCTGCCCAACACCAACTATAGCCAAAATGCTCCAATTGCTCTAAAGCTCCACCGAAACTCTCACGAGCCCTTCGGGACCTCAACCAAATATACCAACACATCCTAAAACACGATATAAACTTAATCGAGACATCAAATCGTATCAATCAATGTCGAAACTACGAGTCGCACCATGAATCGAACTTATGAACTTTCCAGTCTTCCAACTTCAAAAACTCCTGCTGAAACTTATCAAACCAACCCGGAATGACTTCAAATTTTGCAGACAAGTCCCAAATTACATATGGGAGTTGTTCCATCTCTCAGAATCACATTCCGGCCCCGATACCACCAAAGCCAACTATTGGTCAACCACTTCATTTTCAAAACTTTAACTTTCGCCGAAATGCTTCAAATCACCCTACGGATCTGCAAACCCTAATCTGGGTGCACTCCTAAGTCCAAAAATCACAATAGGAAGGTGCTAAATATCAAATGCCGCCTAACAGAAATTAAATTCTCAAACCGACCGGTCGGGTCGTTACATTCTACCCCTCTTAAAAAAAACATTCGTCATCGAACGTGCCAAGAATCGCCTCGAAGTCTTCAAATAAATGAATGCACACTTCCAACATACACCAGCGGTTGATCCCACGTCACCCCAATCCACATAATCCTGACGACACCATCTCAAATGTGCTTTAGCCTTTATATCGACACTGATAAGCCTTAAAATCAAAATTCAGACCTTCCATTCATTTCCAAAAGACCCGATTCTAAATCATACCCAGTATCAACCTCAACCAGATGCAACAACTCATGCCTAAAACCACAAGGTACGACCACACAACTTAACACACTACACATAGGCCTACAATAACTGCACGTAATCTAAACCAGCATCGGCAATTAGCCTCATACCCGATAGGGGCCCGATTCAAATCTCCACAACACTGATTATGATGTAAGAGCCACAAAGACACTATACACTCGAATCAACAAGTCAAAACTAACGCCACCGGGCATACACCACGCAAGCTAAATCTCAAGAAGCACAGAACAAAAATGACTGAATACGTAAAGAGAAACACATAAGAGAAATATCAAAGAAGCCCGACAGGCATATCCCTCTATCAGTACCATACTACGAATCAATTTAAATAGGAACAATCAAAGTACATGATCAATCATAAGGTATCATCGTGGTATAACTCTCCATCGTGGCATGCAGTCCGGCTCAAACATATCAAATCACATGAACTCGCGAGGGTCTCACCCTTAACTCTAAGTCAAAGGTCGAATATACGTCATACAAATGGAAATCTTCAACTAATTCAATTCTGCCAATAAAATGACAACACTCACTAAACTCTTACCTCGGTAGAGTATCATATCACGAATCGTAACCAAGAATACTCAGGAATCACACCAAAACCTACCATAATGAACAACATGCACTCACTTCTGATCTCACTACTCTCAGTGATGAGTAGAAAAAACAAACGATAGACACTAACAACCACTCATAGAATCTCCCAACAGGGGTAAACACATAAACAAAGTGCAAAATGATGAAACTCACCATAAGTGAAACAGCAAATAAGGGTACTCATCCCGATATGGAGAACAGAAATGGAATACAAATGGTGACCCTTTGTAACAAATCAAAACATACTGTATGACATCATCTGGCACAACGACCACCAGCATAGTGTACGAACACATCAACAAGCCTGGACTTTCCCTCTTGCGCGCCCCCTTCTCGCTTGAATACCCCGCTATGACATATCTGCCTGGAGTCTCGGACAATCTCTCACCATGTGGATAGTATCTCCATACTCAAAGCAACCTCTCTACTGATGTGGTTGTCGAAACTATGCAGTACGAGTACCTTGAGACCTATGAGCACCTGAATCACTGTGCAAAGCCCGAAGTGCAAAATGAGATGGCTGACCCACAAAACCCCTACCATGTCGTACCCTGCCTCTAAAATAAGGACTAGTAGATCTCTCTGTCCTACATGGCCTCCTCACCTACGTGTCCTCTCTCTCCTAGCCCGCATGTCATCTCTCTCCTTATCCAACATTCCCTTAACTCAAAAAGCGATCCCTACCACCTGCTGAAATGAAACATCTGACTCTAACTCCCAAGACATGTTGAACCGAATATCGTGTCTGAGCCCATCAATGAATATACGGACACACTATCTAATTTTAGCGACCAAAGCAGGTGCATGTTTTGCCAAATCACTAAATTTGATGGAATACTCTGATGTTGACATAGTGCCCTGGCACAACTGCTCAACGTCAATGCACCATGCATCTCGAAGGGACTGAGGTACAAACTCCCTCAGGAACATCTCTGAAAACTGAACCCATGGGAGTGAAGCGGACTCGGCCGGACTACCCAACTTGTATGCCCGCCACCACTGATAAGCCTCTCCCTTAAGCGAAAGCGTAACAAAAACAACCCCGCTCGTCTCCACAATACCCATAGTACAAAGAATGTGGTGACACTCATCCGGGAAACTCTGCATCATCTATCACCAATCCACTGAAGGTAGAAGGGTGGTACTTCTTGTACGTCTCAAGTCTAAGTTGTTCTTCCTCGGATGTTGCTGCCCTAACACATGCTGAATTGGGACCACAGGCTGTGTCGCCATGACACCTAGAACCTGGCCAACGTGATCTCGCTGCTCTGGAGTGTGGGCGGCGGGAGTCTGAGCTCCTCCCTTGGTCTGTGAAGTAGGTGGTGCAACCAGAATCAACCTCCCCCGAGCCAATGTACCAAACGTACACAAGAATTGTGCTAAGGTCTCATGAAATCCGGGGCTAATAGCAAGCCTTCGATACCTGCCCCCCAATTGGAACTACTGGCGGCTCCTCAACTACTGCCCTGGTAGGTGTCCTAGCTGCGACACGTGCTCCTCCTCGACCTCTACCCGTCGCGACATCTGCTCCGGGGGTAACGTCATCAGGAACTGCAGCTCGTGTCCTCACCTTCTGTGAGAGAATGGAACGATAAAATTTCAAACTTTGAGATCAATGAAACCGCATGATAAGAATGAAGGAAGTGAAATTGTCCTAATAGTTCTATAGCCTCTCGAAGATAAGTACAGACATCATCGTACCTATCCACAAGACTCTACTAAACTTGCTTATAACTCATAGCACGTATGAACCTAGAGATCTGATACCAACATGTCACGACCCAATTTTCCCTCTGTTGGGTAGTCGTGATGGCACCTAGTCTTAATGACTAGGTAAGCCTAACATTTACGGAATAACAACATTAATAAAATAACATCTAATAATCTCTTAAATGAATTTCTCTATACAGTTTATAATTTTCCCAAAACCGGTAGTACAAGTCAAAAGCTCTATAGAGTTTTCTACAACTTCTAAATATAGTAGTTCAGAAATAAGTAAAAATGGTGTATGAACAAAATAAGACGGTGACTCTAAAGCCTGCTAACATTGCAACAGGTTTACTTTAAGTCTCCACAACAGTAATCAACGGTGGTTGATGATGATCAACCGGATACGCAGTACCTGGATCTGCACAAAAATGTGCGAGAGCGTAGTATGAGTACACCACATCGGTACACAGCAAGTATCAAGACCAACCTCAGTGAAGTAGTGACGAGGAACAATCAAGACACCTATTCGACTATATAACGTGAACAAGTTTAAGTATGGAAATAACAGAGTATGATATCTACATAAAGACTACGCGATATGGCTAACAATACCTTAATTATGATAAGAAAGGAAAAAAATAAATACCAGCGAAATACCCAAATAATGACATAGGAGGATGAACGGAAACAAATCCGAAATCTGATATCACAGATACAGGAATGACAAGTAATAACTCAACAGAAACGACCATTTTCACATTAGGTTTAGTAAATAAACTCCACGTACCAAACCTCAGACTATTCACACTCACGGGTCCCAATATCTGAACCCTAACATTTGGCATCATGTGGCCTTATTTTACCTCATAATCACACTGATGACTCACGTGCCAAATATAACCACTCCCACATAGAAGGCAAGTACAACAAGGGTACATGTATGCTTGTGCAAGTGTCCTAACATAGTTCAAACCAGCTAGTAAGCATAGAAAAGGAACAGATAACACGTAGAATGTTTGCTCTAAACTTTCACGTGAACAGGTAAGTGTACTACTAAAAATTATCAACAACAAGAATGCCCCTACTCCAACACAGTAATCACAAATCAATCCCTGACACAACCCACCTTATATCGTCACGTGTACAATAGTAAAGTGAATGCCTGCCTTGTCTCACCACACACACACAAAATAATATTCGCACCTTGTCTCGACACATGCGCAACCCACATATATATATCCCGCCTTGTCACGCCGTATGTGAAAATATAAATAGTAACCCCAGCACGACAGAAACCTCGGGCCACCCCATAAACAACCTCGTGCATCGCAATAACCAAAACCGCACGACAGAAACCTAGTGCATCACCACAACAAGTACAATAACAACAATGACAATAATACAAGGTATGGTAAATAATTCAACTCAAAAACTTTCGATCACAAGAAAAGGTAAAAATTAGTTCACAAGGAATAACCACAATAAGGAATGGTAGGCATAATCAGAAAATCTCAACAAGGAAGAAAATATCATGTAACAATAGTTTCACAATGTACAATTCAACAACAAGAAACTAATACGAGTCAGGTGAGTCCACTAAGGCATATGATATCTAATATTCTTTTTTAGTTTGGACATTTACGGGAGATATACAACCAATTCAAATAAATTTAGGCAGGGAGAAGATCACCATAACCTTAATTAAGAGAGAACATTTACAAAAAGGGTTAAATTAAAACATCAAATAACAATAAGTAGCCAGGGAAAAGAAAACATGGCTATGGAAGAGATAATAGTTTAAATTAAGACACATGTGAACCAAGTAATAATAAGAGTGGATCATGAAGAAATAGAATCTAATTAAGCAGGTAAGGTGAAAATAGAAATCAAGGAACGTAATCAAAACAAGAACAAGTGCATATTCAATAAATACAAGGACCTAGAACCCTAAGAGGCCAATTTCCATTAATAAGTTCGAGCACGTACTCGTCACTCGCGTACACGAACTTCAATCAACATATAAGATTCAAATCCTAAGGGGTAGTTACCCCACACGAGGTTAGGCAAGATACTTACCACATTACTCAAATATGACCTTCTCAGGTGAAAAGACCTCTGGACGACTCAAATCTAACCAAAACAAATTCAAAGCACAAATAAAACGTATAAGAAACTACTATGGATCATAAAGTATTAATCTTTATAAAAATCTAAAACTCAATCCCAAAAGTCGACCCCCAGGTCCGCACCTCGGAACCCGACAAATTTTACAAAACCCGAACACCCATTTCGATAAGAGTTCGACCGTACTAAATATTACAACCCATATTCATGTACGTTGGTTAATTCCAAAAGCTAGTCAACGTAAATATAATATGAGATTATCTTTGAGAGGATAAGAATTTAATCCTATTTGTCTTAAATGATACAAGAGTGTATAAGGGTGATTACCAAGTATTAGAAGTTAAATGAATCAAGGATGTTGTAATCCTTATTTTTGGGTAAGCCTAGGGGTTCTTAATATTATCAAGAGGTATTGTTTTAAGGAATTTGAATCATATAATATCCGTATCATAAGTCTTGAAATCAAACGAGTTATGAAACAAAAGTCGACAAAAGTTTTCGCAACTTATGTTAATAATTTTTCTTAAACTTTAGGTCAAATTTTACTAAGCTTTTCTCCCAATTTACTTTGATATACGGGATTATCTACCCATCAAATTGAATATCTATGTGTATAGTTTCCAACTCATTAAACCGTTCGTCAATACAATCTCGGAGTATAGAGATATTCGCATTTTCGTGAGACTGTACAGTTTGGTAGGTGACAAGTAGGTGTATCACCTACTTGCCAAAATTAGAGGACTCAATTAAAAGGCCCAAAGTAGGACAAGAGGGGACTATTAAGGGCTTATCAACTCATTATTTCACCCATATTTTATACCTTGAAAACAAAATTTAACCCCTGCAACTCCTCCCCAAAATTCCCACACAAACCCTAGGGTATTTTGGGTGTTACGACGTGATTCTAGTGCCGAAAAGCCCAGACAGCTTGCTAGTTTCTCTTTCTCCTTCTTGTAGCTGCATTGAGGTACTGATTTTGATGAAGAAGGACCAGTTTTCGTGGACTATACCCTGTAAAAGTTAAGTTTATGCTTCTCCTTCCATTATGTATGCGTTTGCGAGTTGTAACTCGATTGTAAAGACTAGACGTAGCGAGTTTCGAAAGAGTGGTATGTTGTTTTTTGTTGCGTCATGGTTGGCTGGTTGTGAAATTATTTTTAAGTTGAATCCATGGATGGTTTATTGGATAGCTGGCTTAATTATGTACTTTTGGTTGTGTTTCTTAATTTGAAAGAAAAGACAAGTCGAAATGTATTTTTGTAAAATGAAAAATTAATTTTGAGTTGCTGAAATTGTGGGACTGTTTTGTGGGCTGTTTCGTGTTGCTATTAAGTTTTCTCTTTTGCTACTGTTTTTATGGAGTTAATAGGAGAAAGGGTGTGGAGAACAACCACATAATGGAAGGGTGGTTTGCTGGTCGTTAGTTGTAACATTTTTGGATTGGTGGACACTATTATGGTTGTCATTTTGTGTATGAAGTGATAGGGGTATGTTGGGCTTTTTGATGATTGTTTTGACATGTGTGAAGTCATATATATAGATGAGGTGCTGTTCGTTTCATCATAAAATAGGTTGTGGTCGATACATAATAGTTACGATGATTGAACGATAACGATTGTGTTATTTCTCTTATGGTAGACTAAGGAGTCGTGACATTTGCATAGCTTGAGGTTGGGAAATATATATACAAGGTATGTGAGGCTATCCCTTTATTTCTTTTGTACGAATCTGATTATACATAATGCAATGAACGAGCTTCCAAAGATACTCTACTCTTAGAAGCTAGCAATACTTAAATTGTTTCCGTTCTTATGGAACAATTGATGTTAAGGTTTCTTCTTTTATTCTTATGTTATCAATGTTGTTGGTGCTTCATGATTCTTATAAGATTCTTGATGAAGAGATAGTCCTAATAACATGTACGGAGAATATCGATCGTACATCACTCTGAAAGCTTCAGAATATGATTCCAATGAGTCCTACATGCATTATATATATATGTATCTATTTCACTCTACTGGGCCGTGCTATAGTCGGCCGGGTACGGCACCTATTCTGCAACCACTAACCAATTCAGTTTATGGAGCTCCACGTGGCCGGGTACATTTTACCGAGCCTATTACGGCCGAGTACGATATGATGATGATGTTGCCCACAGAGGCATAAGTTTTAAATGTTTATGTATATATATGTATGCATCACGCATTTCATGTCAGTAGCCCTCAAAGGTACCCAGATGTTAGAGGTTGTATACACTCTATCCCTGTTTACATTACTGTTCTTACTTATGCTTTCCTGCCTTACATACTTAGCACTTTATTCGTACTAACGTCCTTTTTATTTGTGGATGATGGATGTCGTGTTGTAGGTCCTGATGGACAGGTAGACGCAACTCTTCAACCACAATAGGCTTCCTATTTCAGCGGTTATTGGAAAGATCACTTCTCCGGACTTGCCGTGATCTCGGTATGCATTTTTGTTATAGATATTATGGGTATGACGGGGCCCTGTTCCGGAAATGTTGCATAACTTATTCTCCTTTAGAGGCTCATAGACAGGTGGCGACTCATGTATAGTTTAATATGCTTTGTCGGCTGATTTTTGTTGTATAGTTTTTCATGAAGCGTGGTAGCTCGTACCCTATAGGTAGTTTCTTGGTAGTCTTGTCATCTCCATCTTATGCATGTTCATTCCACTATCTTTCATTGATTGTTTCTTACGATCCATATATACCTTTTATAATGATCCCGTCGGCCCTAAAAGAAAATAAGGAAGGTTAGATAAAATGTACGTTGGTGCTCGGTAAGTATGGCCAGGGTGCTAGTCATGATCCTCCAGTTTGGGTCATGACATTAAAATTATCAAATTTCAATACCATTTTGTCCCTCAAATCGTGATTTTCTATTTTGAAAACTTTTTTAAAAAAAATCAATATTTTCCTCAACTAAAAACATAAATTAAATGATAAAAATGAAGATAAAATCACGGAATATAATGAATACTAGGTGAGTAACACTTACCCAATCAATATTCTTGAAAACTCCACAAAGAAGCTCCCAAAACCGAAGTCTAAAACTCAAAATATGAAGAAAATGGTCAAACCCTCGACTTATATATTCTGCCACGATTTCAACATTTGCAGACAAGGAAACACACCTGCGCACTCGCATATGCGAGGAAAACTTCGCATCTATGAGCACAGCTTACAAGGATGGGCTCTGCACCTGCGGAAAATAAAACCGCACTTGCAACAATGCAGAAGCGAAACTAAGAGCGCAAAAGCAGGACTCGTCGCAGACGCGACCGCTGGACCGCAAAAGCGACAATTTCACCCGCGTGGATGGAGCGGTAACTGAGGACCAAAAACAACGTCGCAGAAGCGACCATGAACCTCGCAGAAGCAACTCCACATCTGCGATCAGACCTCCGCAGATGCGGATAAGCTAGAACTTGCCCAGCATCAGCTATGGCCAAAATGCTCCAATTTCTCTGAAGCTCCTCCAAAACTCACCCGAGCCTTTCGGTACCTCAACAAAATATACCATGTATACGGCTAAAATTGAAGAGCCCTATTTTACGGTCATTTTGATGCTTAGAAGGCTCGAAGGCCCGAGTTTCGGTATTAAGGGGCATATCAAAGGTCCTCGACCTCGAGGCAGTACATATCGAAGGCCAACATGGAAATGCGGAAAATTCCCAAGGGGCACGTGGTTAAAGCTGACAAAATACACAAAATAGTACAAGCCCGTACCGTGACATTAAATGGCTGTACCAGCCATATCCCTTTACATTAATTATGCATGTACTATGTTGGGATTCCCCTCATATATAAATGGGAGACCTTATCACTTTGTAACATACATAATATTCAATACAATAACCTCCCATGCCATCTAACTGAAACATTCTCTACAATTGCTTCATTAATTTATTGCTTCTCATTTGTTGTGTTCTTGAATTATTCTTTATTTATTACTGGTCATTTATAGTAAATAGGCCATTCTTAAGGCCTTTAACACTGTTATATTTTTATCGATAGCCCCTAGTCAAGCTTCCAATGCTTGACCCCGACGCCTTTCCGACTACCCTCGAGACTTGTCTCCCTGTTACCCGGTTTGCATAATTTCATTCCTTTCACTCTTATTTTGTTTTTGTCACTTCATATTCAGCATCTACTGCCTAAGCAATCAGTGTCAAAATAGATCACGTATTTTTTGAACCACATAATCAAATATATTTGTAATAACCATTTTCAAGGTAAACAGTTTGGCGCCTACCGTGGGGCTAAAAATAATAGTGATTATTTTAGTGCTGGTTTTCTAAAAACACAAGTTATTCTTTACACTTTTTCTTGTCCAAGAATCTTCAATTTCAGGTAAGAAAATGTCTAACACAATAAACACACATGAAAACAACGGTCCTGAGGACCACGGAGATAATGGCACAGTTGTCTCAGGTGGTGATGTGCCATCGTAAAACATTGAAGGGGCACCAGTGCAAATTCTTGTCGATGAAGGCTCACGCAACTCTCAACATGTCAATGTTAATTCTCATACAGACGGACGCATTCGTGAAGGAGACCAACGTGAAGCACAGGGAACCCCTGCTCAAAAGGAAAGGGAAGTCATCCTTCATGTCATTTTTGAAATGTTGCAGGCACAACAGGTGGCTATTTTCTCAGCTACAGAGCCATCAGAGAACCCCGAGCAAAGCACCACCAGAAACGGCTCCTCGAGTCGAACAGGCACCAAAAAGATCTAGCAGTAATGGGTCAGCAGCCGCCCCCGCCATTATGAGGATGCTCAAATACCTATCAAAGAGGATTGAATCAAGCGAAAAGAAGATAGAAGCTAACGACAAAAAAGTAGAGACCTACAACTCCAGGGTCGATGAGCTCCCAGGAGCACCCCCAATTCTAAAGGGTGTAGATTCAAAAAAGCTCTTGCAAAAGCCATTCCCATCAAGTGCATCTCCGATGCCTATCTTGAAGAAATTCAGAATGCCCAATCTCCCAAAGTATAGCGGAATTTCGGACCCCAATGAGCACATTACTGCCTACACTTTTGTTGTGAAAGTGAACGACCCGAGAGACAAAGAAATTGAATCTGTTATATTGAAAAAATTTGGAGAAACACTATCCAAAGGGGACATGATATGGTATCATAACCTGCCCCTAAACATGATGTATTCATTTGCCATGATGGCAGACTCCTTTGTGAAAGCACATGCTGGTGACATCAAGGTCGCTACAAGAAAATTTGATGTTTTCAAAATCAAGCAAAGGGAGAATGAGATGTTAAGGGAGTTTCTGTCCCGCTTTGAATTGGAACGAGTGGAATTACCACCGATCTCCAACGATTGGGAGGTACAAGCCATCACTCAGGGCTTGAATGAGCAAAGCTCGATAGCTTCGAAACAGCTAAAGTAGAATTTGATCGAGTACCCCGCCACAGTTTGGGCAGATGTGCACAATAGGTACAGTCGAAGATCAGGGTCAAGGATGACCAATTGGAAGCCCACTCGGGTTTGGTGTATCCTATCAGAGTCCTAGCAAAGGAATCGAGGCTTCCTGAAAGAGAGACAAGGCTAAACAAAGAAAGGTATCAACATTACGTGGAAAATCAGAGAAATCTCCCGAGACGTAACGTATCTCGAAATGACCAAAGGATGAACTGAGGGTAGAATACTCGGGGACTCGTGAACAAAGAAGGGTTCCACAAACACGCGGGGCCGGTAGAAATACCATGGCTATCTGAGTACAACTTCAGCATCGATGTTTCAGACACCGTATCGGCCATAAGAAAGATCAGGGATACCAGGTGGCCGAGACCCGTGCTATCAGATCCTTCACAAAGGAACCCCAACTTGATATGTGAATATCACGATACCCATGGTCATAGGACCGAATATTGCAGAAAGCTTCGAGAAGAGGTGGCCCGACTAATCAGCAAAGGGTACCTTCGAGAATGCCTCAGTGACCAAGCTAAAAATCAATTTCGGAAAGAGATGCAAACAAAGAAAGTGAAACAGAAGAACCACGACACTTCATCCACATGATTATTGGTGGAGTCGTCGTCCCTCAGGGACCCATTTTTAAGCAAACGTAAGTATCCATCACCAGGGAAAAGAAAACTCAGAGCTACATACCTGAAGACAGCCTTTAATTTAGCAAAGAGGACATCGAGACCTTATTGCAACCTCACAGTGACGCACTGGTAATTTCTTTTTTTTTTCAATAAATGTCAAATTAAACATGTGCTCGTGGATTCAGGTAGCTCGGCCAACATAATTTTGTCGAGGGTGGTAGAGCAACTCATGTTGCTCGACTAGATCGTACCCACCTCTAGATTCCTCAATAGATTCAACATGGCAAATGAAACAACAAAATGGGAAATCATCTTCCCAGTCAACATAGCCGGCACAATTAAGAATACCATGTTTCATGTCATCGAAGGTGAAATGCATTACTTGGAAGGCCATGGATTCATAATATGAGGGTGGTGTCGTCAACCCTTCATCAAATGATGAAATTCGTACGATGGATGGAGTGAAAAAAATATACGGAGAGCAGCACGCAGCAAAATAAATGTTCACAGTGCACGATATGGCTCTGACACCTTCTACATCGATGGATCCGAAAAACAAGCAAACGGGCAAGTAACAATCATAAACTACATCCCTTTAGGAACAAAGGACTGTGTCGCGCCCTCAGAACAGATAACCAAAGCATATCAAGGCTCAAACGCCATCGCAGCTAAGGTACAACCCTCTTCCTTTTTTCTTTTACGGTTTACGCTAACCTGCGTGCAGGTGTTCGATGGAAAGGAGTCAAAGCACCCCCCAGCTCAAAGGCCTTAGGTTTTAAAGCATGCATTGCGCTCTTTTTCCCTCACGTCGGATTCTATCTCAAAGGGTTTTACCGGCAAGGTTTTTAATGAGGCAACATCCATATGCTACCTAAGGAGAACTCACCTAGTAATCAAAGCTTCTCTTCAATCAACCTCAAATACTGAGGGGCATCCCCCCAGGAGATCACTGAAATATGCCAAAGAGGGTCTCGATAGGAGAATGATGTATCGGACCAGACGGTCGAATGAACTCTGTCCGCATAGAATAATCGAAATCTATACTTGTACCATGTAATTAGAGAAGTGCATTCTATCATCAAAACAATTTGCACATCAAAGAAGTTTGCTATTTTAATAAGAGACAGCCCTAGGGCCAAAAATTTATCAAGCACTCAGGAACGGTCCTCGACAGTCACTCCATTGAGTCACCAAAATCTCGAAGCCATAAGATCTCATGACCGACAACTTCAAGCTCATATGCCCTCCTCAAGGAAACATCAATTCCGACTCGGGGACCTCCCTTGACAGTCGGCTCATCAGGTTATCTAACTCGAAGCCGTAAGACCTCAAGGTTCGCAACATCAAACTCTTAAGCCCTCCATGAGGCAACATCAAAACTGTAAGACCTCAAGAAAGTCATGTACAAATTTGTAAGACCTTGAAACAGGCATAAACCCCATATCAAAGTCAAGGATATATATCGAATTTGTAAGACCCAAAAGGCATACCCTCGATACAGACGCCATTACTATCTCACTCAGGGACTAAAAGGCTACGACCAAATACAATGACCACCATCATATGGCTCCGGCCAAACAAACGCAACTCGAAGACGTCCGACAGTTGCAATAAAATCAGAGGCCTCCAATTACTTAAAAAAACTTCTAAAAGAACTGGTTAAAGGTCGTACCCACCTAAAGCGTAAGAGCCCAAGTTTCCAGCCTCAGGTCGATTTGAAAACCTGAGGGCCATTGAGCTCGAGTTGAAACCCGACTCGGAGACTAAGCCCGATACGGTTAACTAAAGTGCCTCGGGGACAAATGCGTAAGAGCCCATGTCGCCAGCTTCACCGAAGGTCGTACCTACCTAAAGCCTAAGAGCCCAAGTCACCAGCTAGTCGTATCGACCTTACGCATTAGAGCCTAAGTCGCCAGCTACAGGTAATAACGACCCAAAGCGCCTGAGGGCCGACTTGAAAACCTGAGGGTCGTCGAGCTCGAGCCGAAATGCGACTTAGAGACTAAGGCCGATATGGTTAACTAAAGTGCCTCGGGGCCAAACATGTAAAAGCCCAAGTCGCCAGCTACACCGAAGGTCGTGCCGACCTAAAGCGTTAAAGCCCAAGTCGCCAGCTTAAAAAGCCTCAGGGCCAATTTATGGCCCCGAGGGTTTCATCTTAAATTCCAATTCATCGGTCTAACTATCGGCAAGCAAATCAAACCAAAGAATCTATCATATATATATATGTGCATTACAAATACAAATTTACAACGCTCCCACAGGAGTCTTATGCAAACAAACAAAACAGAAAATCTTGTCTACTCTGGGGACCAGCTCCCTAAAAGGCCCCTCAAGTCAGCTCCCACGGCGGCCTTCAAATATCAGCACCAGCTCAAGAAGAAAGGAAAAACTTGGCATCGATCTCGTCCGCCTCGGTCTGCTTTATCTCTTATGAGAGGTCAAAGCCCCTAGCATGTATCTCTTCAAGGGTCTTTCTCCGAGACTTGCATCGGGCATACTCTTTGCCCCTCATCTCTCTGTTGAAAGCGCCTCTCAGCTCAGCCCGAGCATCAGCAGCGTCTTTTAAGTAAATTACCACCTTCTTATTGGCCTTCACTCGATCTTCCCCAGCTTCAGCCCAAGCATCCACGACCTCGGCTTTCATATTTGGAAGATCAACCTCGAGCTTGACAATCCTGCTCGATTGAATTGAGTTATCTTCTCAGGCATTGCGAAGTTGTATCCTGAGGGCAGCAGCCTTGGCCAAAGCATTCCTTTGGGCCGCAACATGTACGGTTACCTTCGCCTTCAAGGCTTGGCATTCGGACCTAACGTGCCGGACCTCGCCCCAAAGGCGCTCCAACGCTTATGTCTTTCCCTGCAACTAAAGCACCAAAGCGTTAGTTCCCAAAAGCGAGAAAGGAATCACATACCCTTCAGGGTAAGGGTTACCTGATGCTCGAGTTTGCCTTCACAAATCCGGCTCTGATGCATCTCCACCCGAAGATGTATCAACTCTTTTGTCTTCTCATTACAAAGAAGCTTGAGAGATTTTTTCTTACCCAAAGTTTCCCGCAACCGGGTCTCACAGAGAAGTAGCTCGGACTTCAGTTTGTCAAAAACCTACAAAAGAGAAACTTCAATTCAAAGAATGAAGATTCATAGCTAAATATCCAGCTAGGCCGATAAGAACTCACCTCGGAATAGAGTCGTTGCGCCTCCTCAAAAGTTGAACATGCATCTACCGGCCTGGCCCTATCGGCCCCAGTTGAACATCTCTCAATAGGGGTATGCACACTCGAAACCTCACTTCGTCCGGGCGGCCCCTGGTACCGATCATCCCTCGAGGGCAGAAGCAGACGATGGTGGAGGACTCTTGCTCCTTCTCTCTCGGGGAACCTCTTCTTCGAAATTAGAGGTCTTCGACCTGACAGAATTGGCAAGCTAGGAAGGGCCCCCAGCTGGAGCCGTAGACGTGTCACGAATAGAGTCGATGTCTGCAGAATGCCCAACATATATAAAACTCTCCTTAGCATCGGCATCTCTTTTATGCCTCCGAGAAGGCCCCACCTCATCGAGAATGTCCTCATCCATACAGGATTTTTTCTATTATTGTCCTCCCTCTGGCCTTCCCTCTCCTCGAAGGGGCACCGCCTCATTTCGGAAAACCCACCAACACGTGAGGTGTTAGATTTAGTACGCACAAAAGGAAACGTTCATAAAAAAGGATACCACACGACTCATATCGTGTTGCTTTGATTCCCATCTGCCCTTCGAGAGATCACGCCACTTGCACACGTCGTATGTCGAGGATTTTCCAACTTTTGATTCCAGTCAGCAAGATCAAGGACCTCCCCGGGCACCCACAGGACCGCTAAAAAAGAGAAAAAGAAACACTCTTATAAATTGATAAAAATAAAAGACACTAAGGCACAACGTGGCACTTACGTTTGAAGTTCCATTTCTTGGGAAAAGGCAAGAACTCCACTGGAATGATATCGACGGTCCTCACCCAAACAAATCAACTCATCCATCCTCTGCTTCGGTCCTCGTCATCGCTATCAATGAAAGGCTCGGTGGACCCGCGACGTAACACAATCAGGACTCGATAATGCTGAGGCCGATATAACCTAATAAGGTGGATGAGGGTAAATTCGATCTCAGCCTTTCTGGTGAAATATCTCATCATCAACACTATCCACCAAATGGACGGATGAATCTCTGCCAGAGTGACTCATTACCTTTTGCAGAATTCGAGCACAAGTCGGTTGAGGGGGCCTAATGTAAACGGGTAGGTATACACGGTCAAGAATCCCTCTACATAAGTCATGACGTTCTCTTCTCGAGAGGCTATCTGCAGCACCACATTTTCCCTACAGGTCAACTCACCATACGTCGGCAGTGTACCACCGGCCAGGCTAGGGGAAGAGGAAGAATTTCCCTCTTCTTGGTGAACAGATTCGGGCACGGCGGCCATAGCTACTCAAAGCAGAGATAAACATGAAGGAATGGAACCAGTTTTCGCAAATATGGGAAAGGGATGAGAAAGTTGAAGGAAAAGCTAAGTTTTTTGCAAACATTCAAGAGTTAGAATGCAGGAGAAACAATAATATTTATAGAATTAAAGGGGGCCTACCAACTGCTTTGAAGGCCATTCAATTTCTGACAAGTCGTCATAACGTTTAGGGAAGTGTACCGGTGGGGCCACCTCGGTCACTTCACGGTCACTTCACATAAATGATACCGTCATAAGGGGTTCGAGAAATCAAAGCTCGTATGCCGACCTAGCCACGAGAAGGTGTCCGATCACAAGGGGATCAATATTGCAAGTGTGAGTTTCGAGGAAGCCAAGAATCGAAGCACAAAAGTCATATTACTGGGTAACGGTTACCAATATGTTTGTGCAAAATGTCATAAAGGATATTCTATTTCAAAAAATATATTTATAAAAGTGTTCTTTACAAAAAATTCCCCTGAAGGGTCCTACATACAGAAAGAGGAAAAAGCAAAAAGAAGGAAAAATTACTCTTTGCCTCCATCGCTGTCTAAGCCGCTTTCAGAACCCTCGTCTGATGTACTCGGCATTGTCAATTCCTTCTCCAGGGCCCTGGCCTCTTCGATCTCGACAGTGAGATCCACACCTTTGTCGCTCACTTTGTCGAGGGCTTGCCTCCTAGCTTGTGCACGTGCATAAGCAACTGCCCGAGCCAGCTTTTGCTCGGCCTTCTCGGATATCTCAATTGCCCGGTCATTCGCAGCAGTAACATTTCTCTTGTATGAGGAGACATATTCACTAGCCTCAGTGTTGGTCGCAGATAGCGCAACAACCTCCTCCAAAGCACCTCGGAGAAGGTCTGGAGCCGAGGATAGCTACCCCTGAAGAACCTCCCTCTCTGAAGACGCATCATAATTCAGTCGAGCCAACTCTAGCACATCGGAGTCCTTGGCCGCAACCTCCTCTCGAAGCCGCTCCACCAGGGCGTCCTTCTGCCTAATCTGAAAAGAAGAAATTAGTTCAATCAACACCAAGCATTACAACTAAAGAAAATAATGTGGGTACGAACATACCTGGTCAGATAAGTCGGCCCTCTCCCGAAGTTCTCTGTCTGAGCTTGCCCGAAGGTTGGTCAATTCCTCCTCCTTTCGAGCGCACAAAGCCTCCAGCTTGATCGACTCCTCCATAAGCTTCTCAAGATCCTCTCCACGATGATTCAACTCATCTTGCATCTTGGAGAAGGCTTGGCCATACAGCTTCTTGACCTGTAACACAAAGAAGAGAAATCAGAAAGCAAGAATTAAAAAACAGAGAATAGCGTATTGCTTCTCAAAATGTCACCTGATTTTGGAGCCTCTCGTCTTCCTCGAGAGAAACTAGGGCATCAACATTGGTCTCTCCATATACCCCCTTGAAGTAGTCTATAAATACATCATCCTCTCCACGAGAGGTCTCTAGATCGGGAGCACCCCTAACTTGAGCATCTCGTATCTCCCCTGGAGAAAATGACGGGCCCGAACAAAGTCCACCAGCGATGTCAGCCTCCACCGAGGCTTCTTCTCGACCTCGAAAAGCTCCAGGAGTGGCCCCCCTGAGCTCCTCAACTTGGACTGTGTCATGTCTGATGAGCGTATCAGGGACTGCGCCCAGACCATCCTATAGGGTCTCCTCTACGAATGGCGGGTCCGTATCGGCCACCTCTAACTCAGCAGACGATCGCTCAACATCCCTCTAATCTTCGACACTTCATTTTTCCCTTTGTACCAAAGGGCAGGCATAATCTCTCTCTTCCTCAGCCCGCAGGCTCTCAGCGGCCGTCGAAGACAAGACCGCGGCATGTGTCCTCAGCTTTCGAGCCTTTGGCCTTTTTGATTTTGGAGACTCCGCTGAGGCCTCTTTCTTCCTCTTCTTATCTTTGGTGGTCTTCATGGCTCTTCACCAGATGGGGGAGACCTCATCAACACGCCTTCACCAAGGCCTGCACAAACATGTCATGTTAGAAAACGTCACCATCAAAAGTTCTTACGAAGAATGAAAAAGCAATAGTAAGAAGTGCGTACCATGGTTCTTATCCGGCCATTGTGCTTTGTCCAGCTCACGCCATACGCGTTTGTTATATCGGAAACCGGAGTCTAAACGTTTAATCCACCCCAGAAGGTCCTGAACCGCACCGAGAAACCAAACAGTGGCTACACCATTAGAATAAAATCAGTCGAAAGAGAAAGAGATGGAAAAGCATTATCAATTCACGGGTACTTACGTTTCATATTCCATTCCTCCGGGAATGGCATCCTGTCAGCAGGGATGATGTCCGAAGTTCTGATTCTAACAATTGGCTCATCAATCCCCGATCTCTGTCCTCGTCGATGCAGGCGAGGAACGCCTTGGTGGATCAATGATGTAATTTAATAAGGCCCCCACGGAAGAGTTGAGGGTTGTACAATCTGATCAAATGGTCGAGGGTGAAGGTCATTCACTCGACCATGTTGGTAATATGACCAAACATATATACAATCCTCCAAAAAAAAGATAGCCTTGACCGAGTGTCACTCGGTATTGATGGAAAAAATCAAGAATCAGCGGTTCAACCGGTCGAGAAGAGGAATTGACGGGGCCTAGGGTGAAGGGGTATGTATATACACTGAGAAAGCCAGCCTAGTGTGTGACTATGCTTTCATTAGCCGTAGGGATCTCTACTCGGGCTGCCTCCCCCCAGTGGCAGTCAATTTTGACCCTCTCTACATCCGATACTACACTTAAGTATTGGCACATGGGCTCACATCAGCCCGGTGTAGAAAGGGGTTTTTCTATTGTAAAATCAGAAATGGTGTCGAAAGAGCCAAGAATGCATTGCTCGATGGTAGGAGGGATTTTTGACTTGCCCTTAGACGGGCGTGATGTAGAAGCATCCCCTTCCTTTTGTGGAACCATTTTGGAAGTTTTTGCCATGATAATTATCGATTTGTGAAGTGAGAAGATGAAAAAATGTGCACAGGCTGAAGATAAGAATTCAAAACACTTAGTTGATATTTGAAGGTTTGGAGAAGATGAAGAAGATGCAAAACTATGAAAAGGAAAGTAATTGTGGTTTTGTTAGAGGCCCTTTGGGCATGCCTGAAGCGGAAGAGTCGAACCTATGACGGTTCATGAGCTTCTCGAGAATTTTGTTGACAGCGACTTCTACGCAGCTTTTCATGTCAGGTCATTTAATACTCTGAAGGGACCAACGTCATAATGGGAGTGTCAAAGAGGCAAAAGGTCAAGACCATTTCTTATCTCTTCACCCTAAGAAACTCGGGGACTATATGTATACGGCTAAAATCGGATAGCCCGATTTTACGATCATTTCGACGCTTAGGAGGCTCGAATGCCCGAGTTAGGGTATCAAGGGGCATACCGAAGGTCCTTCACCTCGAAACAATACTCATCGAAGGTCCTCGACCTGGAAGCAGTACATATCAAAGGACAACATGGAAAGGCGGGAAATTCTCCAAGGGGCACGTGGTTAAAGCTGACAAAATACACGAAATAGTACAGGCTCGTACCGTGACATTAAATGGTTGTACCAGCCAAATCTCTTTACATAAATTGTACATGTACTATGTTGGGATTCCCCCTCATATATAAAGGGGACCCTTGTCACTTTGTAACACACATAATATTTAATACAAGAACAAGAACATCCCCTGCTCTCTAACTAAAACATTCTCTACAATTGCTTCATTAATTTATTGCTTCTCATTTGTCATGTTCTTGAATTATTCTTCATTTACTACTGGTTATTGGTCATAAATAGGCCATTCTTAAGGCCTTCAACATTGTTATATTGTTATATATAGCCCCTAGTCAAGCTTCGGAAGCTCGACCCCGAGGCCTTTCCAACCACCCTCGACCCCGTTACCCGGTTTTCATAATTTCGTTCCTTTCGCTCTTATTTTATTTTTCTCATTTCATACTCAGCATCTACTGCCTAAGCAATCAATGTTAAAATAGATCACGTATTTTTAGAACCACATAATCCAATATAAATGTAATCACCGTTATCAATGTAAACATACCAAAACATCCTAAAACACGATATAAACTTAGTCGAGACCTAAAATCATATCAAACTTATGAAATTTCCAATATTCCAACTTCCAAAACTCGTGCCGAAACCTATCAAACCAACCTAAAATGGCGTTAAATTTTGTAGACAACTCCAAAATAACATAATGAATTTGTTCCAACTCTCAGAATCGTATTCCGACCCCGATATCACCAAAGTCAACTATTGGTTAACCACTCCATGCTATTTAGATTCTTCTCATGCTTTTAATTGAATTATCTAAACATGTTGTGTCCTTCATTGTTAATCCACCCATTTAATGTGCTAATATACCCTTACATGCTTTATTTGACATTGTTAACACTTGTTTCACCTATTACTTGCTAATTTGCTCTTATGTACTTTAGTTGAAGTTATTGCCTTCCTTATATTTTGTTACATCATTAAATTATTGAATTACTTGTAACTGAAGTTGTTATTTCGTGAAATATCTTATTGTGGAGTTATTAGACTTAAATTGAGAAAGTCGTTACCACATTGAGGCGAAGTTATTAATTGTTGAGATATCTTTCTTGTTGAGCTATTCACCTTTATTTTATTATTGTTGAGACTCTTGTACATATTGTGGTTGAACCATGGGCTATTTATTGTGGAAACATTGATATTGTTGGTTCAGTTGGCAAGTTATGGCAAATGGGTACTTGTGGTGCGACTTGTGATTATGTTTCAATATTAGTCTATGTTATTAACTTGTTTCATATCATTTATCCCTCCGCCTTCTATTACTTCTCGTTATTATGCTTTTATTATGTTTATTATGTCCTAGTAGTTGTCTTGGCCTGGCCTCGTCACTACTTTACTGATGTTAGGCTTTATACCTACTGGGTACGGTTGTGGTGTACTCATACTACGATTCTGCATATCTTTTTGAGCTGATACATGAACGTCTGTCGTGCTGAACGTTAGTGTCTGATTGTAGCTGTTATCCGGAGACTTCAAGATATACCTTCTCGACATCCGCAGACCTAAGGAGTCACCTTCACCTATCTTTTCATTCTAGTGTATTTCTCATTCTTACAATGTTGTAGTAGACATTATAGATTATTTTGTAGATCTTATGACTCAGTTCCATCGGTTTTGGAGATATGTTGTTGAGATCTTATTTTGGGAGTTTATATGAGTTTATTAGTCTTGCATAGTACTTATGTTTGATCATTCTATTATGTTATTATTACATGTTAGGATTAACTATTCTTAGAGACTAGGTGTCATCAGGATATCCTAACGTCGAAAACTTGGGTCGTGACAATAAGGATTGTATAAATAATTTCTATAATTTTTTAAAGCTTTTAAAGTTAAATTCTTACATTTTTAATTGTTGAATATCTACTAATTATTCATTCAAATTATTTCGAGTGATCAATTTAATTATTTGTACCCATATGCATATTCTATAATATTTTAGTCTATTTCATATAATTGTATAATTTTTTATTATTATTGACAATGTTTATTTTCGATAACAGCCTATACTTTACGATTAATTGCATTTTACTATATTATTTGGGTCAAAGTAACTTTCTTTATGTTTTTACAATATTCAGTTATTATTTTGAAAACATTAAATTGTGTAAATAGTATTTTTATATTTATTTAGTTATTTAATTAATTAATTAATTTTCCCTTAATTTGGTTTGTTTTAAATCAGAGCCCAATTTTGAGCCAAAATCTGGCCTAGACCTCCCAAAATCCTTGGACCAATTTCGCCATCCCAAATAAAATGACCCCTTTAATTTTTAACCTGGTCGGGACCTGTTAAAGAAACTCGCCCCTCTTCTCATTCAATCTTGGTCATTGATCTCAAATGATCAACAGCTCACAGCCTCTCCCTCGCTTTTAACTATCCAATCCTCGAAACCCTAAGCTATTTCCCTCCGCCAGCCGCCCCTAAAAGCTCTTAGCTCCCCCTCTCTTATGAGAAACCCTAGTAGCCACCTCACCCATAATATTCCCTTAATCTGATAAAATCATGGATCCTCTCCATGGTTCACTTACCTATTCTGTGATGCTTCGCTAATATATACGCGTATGTGGTGTTACTTAGCTCTAGCCCTATTTTTTGCAAGAACTACCTTTCAAGAACAGGCCTGATTGACTCCGATTTTGTGATTATTTGGACAACGTTCCGTCTATATACACTCAACAACGAATGATTCTTACACCACTCGTCCGATTTACAACCGTTGGGACCAACTAGGGTTTGGAATTTTCCCATCTCCTTTATCGGCTCTGTCACTAATTGCATATGATTTTTTCTTTCCTTATTTATTTGAAATGGATTGTTTTCCATATTTGTCTGTTCAAAAATACTACTATATAACCACACTCCGATTTCCCCTTTTGGATGGACTTGAGTTATTACAATTTCGTCACTTTCTCACTCACACTATTCTGAAACTCTTGATCTTGGCCGGCTGAAAGCCAAGGACAGCGGAATCCGCTCTATTTATCTTCCCAGTGCGAGCACTGCACGGGGATCATCTAAAGCTGATGTGAACTCGGACGCATTGGAGTTTAGGGTCATGTTGTTCTCTCTTTGCTAGTGATAATTGAATTGTTGTTTGCACTCGGCTTTCTCCTTAGACTCTCGCAATTCTATTTTCTCCATGCTTATGAATATATGTGTTATTTCTTATAAACCAATATTACACTGTGTCAACCTTGCTTTGAAATTCTTCTGTAATTCATCATCAGAAATTGTATTAGTCTATATATGCTCATTCAGTGCATCTGCAAGACTTCTGAATGTTTTACTTGTTTGAGACTGTCATGTTTATTTATGCTCTAATTCATATATTGGTTGTTTGTGATGAGTCATTTATCATGCCTTACCTTGAACTTTTGTATTGAAACTCCCAAGGAACTAGTTCCTGCCCAGAATTTGGCGTAATGAGTCTCCTTCTGCTGAATCCTTTATGCATAACCTACTATTTATCTGCAAACTGACTCATGATCATCCCATCTGACGATACTGTCTCAATTTTTAGCCTAATATGTTTCCTACTATTTGTATACTTCAATGTGTGCTCCATGCCTGATTTAGTCATTAGTGGATTAGTCCTGCCTAAAGCCTACAAGGTAAAAATGCAATATCCAATTTTTTTTCTATGTGTTGTCTATATCTTGATGTATCCTTGCCTACTATGAATCCTTATATTGCTTAATCCTTTGTGCTATGACTAGTATTTAGCATGTTCAAGACTCTTCATGGTCAATTAAGGATTGTTTGTAGACCATGTACATCAACCTATTTGGTAATGCTATTTTCATTAGGTTTTTCATGATAGACACTTTCATGTGAAAGTTGTACTATACTTTCTTCTTGTCTATGATTCTGTTAGACCATCATCTAAGGTTTTTTAGGTTGATTGTGAATCATGCTTCATTTTGAAACTCATTGGAATGGTTTACTATGTGCCTTGTGTGCCTTCCAGTTTAGTAGGATCCTGTCTATATATATTGGTTGGAGCTGCTGTTGGTTAGAGCTTTAAGAACTAAGTGTTTAAGTTTCAAAGCTGTTTAGTTAATTTTATATGTAGTTTGTGCTTTTGTATGGGTAATTTTTGCATCATTTAGGTAAGTAAGTCATTCATTTGGGCATGGTGTTGGGTCATATATATGGTTGGATTTGAACATTGTAATTGACACACTCTAATGTCGTGGTGAGCCGATATTTTGGGTTTTCTCTTGCGCGAAAAGTCAGACTACTTAAGGCCTAAGGATATCCCTAGGTTACTTTGTATTGGTCATGTAACTGCTTTAAAGGGCTGGTATTTGTTTCAATCTCTATTTTGTCATCTATGAGTTGGTATTATTTCATTTTTTGACCTGTAATAACGAACAAGAGGGAATTAGTGAAAATGGGGGAACTAGGATACATTATTTTTGCATGAATGGGTAGAAAACCTGTATATAGGGCTTTAATCGTTTATTTTTTGCCACGCCCCGTCTTTGGGAATGATCTGTACTATGTGCTGATTTGCTTGCATATTCACTTAGAAAGCAGGATTTAGGGCTAATACAATATCTCAACTTTCAATGTTAGAAATCATGTCTATAGGAACTAAAATAAGACTTGTTGATTGCTCATTGGTACCATGTTTAATAGGATTTCAACGCAATGACTGAAACTATATGATGTGGTACTTCTTTTATTTATGTAACTCACTTAGACACCATGTCTATAGGATTTAAACTCAGATAATCCAAGTTGTCATTGCTGATGTTCTCTTCTTATTACATAGCGCCTAGACAACATGCATATAGGGATAAATTAGACAAATATGTGCTTCACTGTCCAAATGCAACTCATTTAGAGATTATTCTTATAAGATGCTATCACTCGGCTAGAAATCATGACTATAGGATTCGTAATGGAACTGAGTATTAAAAATAGCTACTTCATAAAAACTGGTTGCCTAGAAATCCTACCTATAAAACTTTATGTCAACTGCTGAATTTTTTAATCACATAGAAACCATGCCTATAAGGTTTGAACAATTTAGCACATATTAATTCCAAGCCTACCTATTTGCAGCTGCCCGTTTAAATAATCTTTAATATAGTTAGTATAAGTCATAATTGTCTACCTAATTGACATCATGAACTTGAGTCTATATGAGGAGGTGAATTTGGGCCTTTTGTGTTGATTATGTGAACCCCTATATGTTTTTATTGCATGCCTAGTTTTCTTATTTTTGAGCATCCTAGGGGATGTCTATGTTACACCGCATGTTTTTGTACTTAAGAGTACGTCGTAACTCGATTCACGTAAGCTCAGAAACAAAATCATCTTTGCCATTACATAAATTATGTTAGTCATGTTACCTTTCAGGGTACATATATTTAATACAATGAACAAAAAGTACCAAGAGTTTTGGAAGTCTTAGAAGCTAAATGAATCGAAGAAAGTAAGTTTCGTCGAAAGTTGACAAGTTGGGAATATTATAACATGTACTTTTGGGGTGATACATGGGTGATAAACATGATAATAAGGTTATTTATGAGTTATTTTAGTCGTATAAAAGTCTTTTATGACGTTTTGAAGTCAATCATGTTGAGGAACAAAAGTTGGCTAAGGTTATCATAAAAATTTATTCATAAATGTGCTGAAACATAGGTAAAATGTAGTTGATCTTTTCTCCCAATTTATATAGAATTAATGGATTCTCCACCTACAAAACGGATGATCTATGAGTTTAGTTTCTAGTTCATTAAACCGTTGATCAATATGACATCGGAGTAGAGAGGTATTCGCGTTTTCGCGAGACCGTGCAAGATGCTCACAATGCAACCCACATAGCTAGTGGATTATTTTTTAATCTTTAAATATTGGGGAAACGCTCATTTGGGTCCCTTTTATCGACCCAACAAGACCCTATAATCTCCCAAAACACTCTCAAGTCATTCTCAATGACTCTAGAGTGAAAACATAAATGAAATACATGAATCCAACGCTAGAGTTCCCATGGTACTTGCTAGATCGTAGTCCTGCATCTTGTGATAGTTCTGGAGGATTCTTCAAGTGAAGTAACCTCAAATTTCGTGTTGTTCTTATTTATTAATTTAATAATCAGTTTTCCTTCATATATATTATAGTTTCATGGCGAAATATAAATAGTTACACACCAACTTGAACACAAAAGTTGATTGAAGAAGAGAAAACAAATCCTACAGTGTTGTGTTGTGATTGAGGTATTTTGTGAGCTACACCAGCTAGGGATTTCAAGTTTTATCTACTTCCTAAGGTAATTAAATCATGTTCTCGGTTGTGCTTAAGGCTAATCATGTGTTGGTTGAGTTGGTTGAGTTGTTTGAGAGAAATCTACAAGATAGTAATTGACATGGCATAAGGAATCGTTATCTCTTTTGTGGGTTGTGTTGAGGCTATATATATAGTTTGTCGTGCCTCTAAATTGCTATAAATAGTTTTATTTTGTTATATATTCTGTTGTTCGGCCTATCTGTATCTATTTCTAATTAATTTGATTGCAGAAGATAACAGAAAAACAAGAGGTTGGCAATAAAGGTGTTAGGCGTGTGGACTATTTTTGAAGATTATTTTCATGATGTTTTGGGCTGAAAATTATATGGTAAGAATAATTATGATGTTATAGATGTTGTAGGCATATTAATTGAAAAGGAATTTTATTCAAATCGTATTTTGTTAATCGCACATCGAGTTTGCCGCTCAAATGGTTGTTGAAGTAATCAGAGACCTTATTGTGAACTATGTTGTTGTTATTTTTGTTGTTTGGTGAATTTTAGTAACTTATGGGATTTAGTAGATGTAAGGTCCCGTAAAATATTTACCTAGAAGCCCGGGACTTCGTGGTGCCGGGATTATATTTATGTGTTATAATAGTAGAAATTCTTCACGGAGAGCTTGCTCGCCGCGGTTCGGACCTTTGGGTTAAACAATACGCTTTTGGTCTAAAGGAAAATGTTTGGCAAATGTGTGCGTTCCTACGGCCAATTATGCAGCCGCATAATCACTCTGCAGACCGCATATTGGCTGCAGAGTGTGGCCAAAAGTTTGGCCGATTTTGAGGTCAACTTTGCGGTCAATTATACGATCGCATAATAATTATGTGGGCCGCATATCGGCCACATAATTTCTATTGGGATTTTGCGAAGGGGGTTCTGCAGTGCATTATGCGTCTGTAGAACAAGTATGCGGACCGCATACTGATCGCATGTAAAAACCCGTAAAATTTTATGGCTAAAAATTATGTTCAAATAGGTCACCGCGTTGTTATAACTGTAGAAATTCATAAAATGGACCCTTTTTGAGTAAAAAGTACCGTGGTACTTAAAAGATTAAATTTTCCAGAGTTGCGTCGTTATGCGATCACATAACAGGTTTGCGGACCGCATAATGGTTGCATACATGGACAATCTGCTGTCCAATTTGAGTTCAGCTATGCGGCCCAAGATGCAATCGCATTTTGATTATGCGGAGCCCATAGCTGTCGCATTATTGCACCTCCATTTTTGCGGAGGAGGTTATGCGACGCACTATGCGGTCGCATAATAGGTATATGGATCGCATAGTGGTCGCATACATGGGCAGTCCGGTTTCTTTTTGACCCATTTGAGGGCCATTCATGCGACAGGAATGCGGACTGCATTGCAGGAATGCTATCGCATTTCTGCTTCGGGACTTTTAAAATTCTAATTTTTATACCCGACCCCCAGTTCATTAAAACACTTACCCCCTTCCATTTTAACGATTTTCTGAACAAAATAGAGAAAGGGAAGAGAGTGTTCTTGAGAGCCACTTGGGATGGGAATGGCTCAGACCACATGCATCATTTGATGAAAGCACTCCAGTCGCCTCCGATGATTGGTGTGTCAACCACGCTTTCTCTCCCTCAAAACAATGCTCTGAACACGAAAGTGTGCAGTTCCGCGCCCTTCTCCCAAGGTTCCATCTTCACCCAAAATTGATTCTTCACTATCACTCGGGCCTAGAAGTTATTGAGTAATTGTCATCTTCTTCACTCTAAGAGGTGAGTCCCCACCCTATTTCCTTTTAATTCTCAAATTTTGGCTAAAAAGGATAGAACACATAAATTGATTCTTGGAGATAAAAGGTTATACCTTGCATGCATGTAAGTTAAATTCCCTAATCTAGTAAAGGGAAACGAGTTTGGGTAATTATTCACCCAAAAGGGGGTTAGTAATCTAAGGGGTCACCTAGCGTTCGATAAAATGCCTAAATGAGTTCGAGTTATGTTTATGATTCCTAATTTTAAGTGAAATATGCCACATTGTGGAATCGTCTGACTCAAGGTATGTATGGCTAACTTTAATCATCGTAGATTCACCTTGCTAGTTTCCAAACATTCGGTAAGAGTTTCTGGCTTATGCATATGTGAATCGATTGTTCTAATGTGTTGAGGCGTAAGACTATGTTCTCTAATTGTCCTAGTTGATTTCCATACCACCATGCTATGTTAGACTGTAAAAAGGTGATTCTTTGTTTCTTATTGTATCATGTGAAAAGCTCGTTAAATGTTGAATACATCGGTATGAGAGGATGTGCTGCAAAACAAATGAAATGATAATGAATAAAATTGTTGAATGCATCTAAGTGCTAAATGTTGTGCAGCAAGTAACGGAAAGGAAATGTGGATTTATCTAATTGAACTATATGTTGAAGGTATGGCCTATATGACTCAGCGTATGGTAAAGATTACTATTTTTCCTTGATTTCACATGGTTATTTGGTTGTTACGAATGTATATTCTTGATGATGAAAATCCTTGTGATTGAATTGATTGGTTGATGTTGCTATCAAATGTAATTGTACGGTGGGATCGGGTTGCACGCCGCAACAGAACTATAAGGTGGGATCGGGTTGCACACCGCAACAGAAGTAATAAGCGTGTATTATGTTTGTGAGATGGTATCAGGTTGCACGCCGCAATAGAAAAAATAAAGGTGGAATATGATTGTAAGGTGGGATCGGATTGCGCACCGCAACAGGGCAACAATTGAAATAAGAAAATGTGAAAACCTCATTTGTGATTCTCTGTATCCCTGTGCAATATTTGTTTGGGTTTCTTTAACTGCCTCTTATACGTGTATTGCTTGATTTTATATAGAGTAAAGTTTTTTCATACATGCTAGTACTATTCAATGGTACTCATGTCCCTTTTGTCGGGGGCGCTACATCTTTTATATGGATGTAGGTGGTTCTATTAGAAGGTACCTCGATCCGTCGTTAGTGGTGCCTCCTCTTCATCTCTTCAGCAGTCCTGGTGAGCCCATTTCCTCCCAAGGCCGTGTGTGGACTATATCATTCTCTTTTGCTTATTTTGTAAGAGGTATAGTCGGGGCCTTGTTACCGGAAAGTCTATGTAAACTCCTAGAACTCTTAGAGGCTTCGTAGAAACTCTGTGGGTTGCATATATATTTTGGGTACTAGTTGTTATTATTCGGAATCGTGGTCCCGTGATGGAAATGTTGTGTTTAGTTTGTATCATTTTGGGATCATCAAATGATTGAAGCTTTAAAAGAGTAAAATGGAAATTATGCTGTAAATTCATTATAAATTTGTATATTATGCACACAGGGTAACGCGTTGGGTAGGAAAGGCAATCCAGATCCGCTTGACCGGGATCATCCGGTTAGGTTTCGGTCTCGTCCCTCGTTTTTGGGGCGTGACAAAGTTGGAATCAGAGCCTCAGATTTTAAAACTGACCTAGGATGTCTCGGAGCCATGTCTAGTAGAGCCCTTCTTATCGGTGTGTTGTCGACCACATCTATAATTAGGGGGTTGCATGGACATTTAGGAAAGTACCCTTTTATTTCAATTCTATATCTGGCGATGTGGTGAAAGGTGAGGTTGTTTACCTCTAACTCGTGCATTGTTCCAATTTACAGTAAATGGCACCCAAAGAGAGCTTGACTCGGCCCAGGGGCCAATGCCACCCCAGGAGTAGTCATAAATACTCCAGCTGCTGGTGCTAGTGCGAATGAATCCCAGGCCACAAATCAGCCTGAGTACTCCACTCCAGGCCAGACTATTCCTATTCCTGCTCCAGCGGAGGGTGCTACGGTCTCTCTCGCTGATGTTACTGATCCTTCCTCAGTCCCAGCATCCGGTCCCGGTATTTCTGATGGGGACCTCAGGGGAGCTATTCAGATGTTGACTCAGCTAGTGGCCTCCCAAGCCCAAAGATCACATGATGCCCCTGTGTCCTCTAGCGAACAAGGGGATTCTTCATGTTCCAGGGTCAACCAATTTCTGTGGTTTGCCCCTCCAGAGTTCATAGACACCGACCTAGAGGCTGATCCTCAGGAGTTCATTGATGAAATGTGCAAGACACTCCGAGTTATGAGGGCTGCTGAGATAGAGAGGGTTGAGTTGTGTTCCTATCGTCTGATGGGAGAGGCATATTCGTGGTTCGAGATGTGGGAGAGTTCTCATGGAGAAGGGAGCCCTTCGCCGAGGTGGGAGGAGTTTGTGGATGCCTTTATGGAGCTTTTCTTGCCTGCCGAGATTATGGCAGCCATGCTACAGGGTTTGAGGCCCTTAAGCAGGACAACATGAGTGTGTGGGAGTATCATATGGAGTTCGTGCGCTTGTCCAAATATGATGTTCACATGGTGTCTACTATAGAGGATAAAGTTCGTCAGTTTGTTCAGGGCCTGGGTCCATTGGTTATTAATGAAGCTGCTACAACTGCTCTGCATTCAGATATGAACTACGAGAAGATTGTGGGATTTTCCAAGGCTACGGAGGCTCGCAAATTAAAGATAAGAATGGAGAGGGAGAGTAGTAGTAGCGCCCGGTCAGCGGGCAACCCTGAGAGTTCAGGTAGAGGAGGGAGATCATCCCTTGGGAGAGGGTTATCAAGGCCATCTCAGTCGTATGCTCAGTCCTCAGCCAGTGCGCTGCCACTAGCGCACAATTATCAGCAGGGAGGTCACGTTGGACCAGATTCATACAGCATGAGGTTTCATTAGTCGGGTTGTTCAGGTAGGAGGTTCCAGTAGTAGCTGAGGGCCCCATTCCCTAAGTGCGGGAGGTTTCATTCTGAGCCCTGTTACTTGGACATACCGGTATGCTATAGGTGCGGAGTAAGAGGCCATGTTCAGTGAGACTGTCGTGCACTCTGTCAGGACACGGGTAGGGGCATTGCTCAGCTATCCAGTTCTTCAGCCGCTACATCTTCAACATGCCCTCCATCCCGCAGCCCTCCAGCTCCAGCACGGCGCGGTGCAGCTAGGGGTGGATCACGGGGTCAAGGGGGACCCATTCGATTTTATGCTTTGAGTGGTCGCCAGAGTGCGGAGGCTTCTCCAGATGTTGCCACAGGTATTCTGACTGTTCAGTCACATGATGTTTATGCTCTTATTGAACCCCAGTCTTCTTTTTCATATGTTACTCCATTTATTACTTTATGTTTTGGTATAGAACCCGAACAGCTTCACAAGTCGTTCTTTGTGTCGACTCTGGTTGATGATTCTATTACGGTTGTGCGAGTCTATAGGAATTGTGTTGTCACGGTCCATGGTCGGGATACCACGGCCGATCTTATTGACTTAGTAATGGTGGATTTTGATGTAATTATGGGGATGGATTGGCTCTATTCGTGCTTTGCTAAACTCGACTACCGAACAAGAATTATGAGGCTCGAGTTTCCTATTGAATCAGTTATCGGGTGGGAGGGGAATAATGTTGTGCCAAGAGGTAGGATTATTTCCTACCTTAAGGACACAAAGATGATCAGAAAAGGGTGCATCTACCATCTGGTCCGGGTTGCGGGCACCACTACAGAGATGCCTGCTCCCTAATTTGTGCCTGTTGTGAATGAGTATCTAGAAGTATTTCCGGATGACATTCCTAGAGTTCCGCCAGATAGAGAGATTGCATTCAGGATTGATGTACGGCTAGATACGCAGCCAATATCCATTCCACCCTACAGGATGGCGCCAACTGAACTGAGAGAGTTGAAAGAACAATTGAAAGATCTATTGGAAAAAGGTTTCATTTGGCCAAGTGTGTCGCCTTGGGGTGCACCGGTTCTTTTTTTCATGAAGAAGGATGGATCGCTCCGGATGTGTATTGATTATCGGCAGCTCAACAAGGTCACTATCAAAAACAAATACCCATTGCCTCGAATACACGATTTGTTCGACCAGTTGCAAGGTACTAAGTTCTTCTCAAAGATTAATTTGCGGTCCGGGTATCACCAGTTAAAGATCATGGAGCAGGATATTCCTATGATTGCCTTCAGGACTCAATATGGGCACTTTGAATTTCTGGTAATGTCTTTTGGGCTAACCAACGCCCCAGCAGCTTTTATGGATTTAATGAATCGGGTTTTCAAAGCGTTTCTTGACTCCTTTGTGATTGTCTTTGTTGATGATATCCTTGTTTATTCGCGAAGTCATGAAGATCATGCAAATAACCTCAATGAAGTTCTGCAGACTCTTCATCCGCACCAGTTGTATGCAAAGTTTTCAAAATGTGAGTTTTGGGTCGAATCAGTTACCTTTTTGGTCCATGTTGTTTTCAGGGAAGGGATTCGGGTTGATCCCCAAAAGATTGCAGCAGTAAAGGATTGGCCTAGGCCAATGACCCCGACAGAGATTCGTAGTTTCTTGGGTTTGGCTGGATATTATCAGAGGTTCGTGGCGGGATTCTCTACCCTCTCCTCCCCATTGACTAATCTGACGCAGAAAGCGGTTAAGTTTCAGTGGTCCGATGCTTGCGAAAAGTGTTTTCAAGAATTGAAATCAAGATTGACTTCGGCGCCAGTGTTGACCTTGCCATAAGGCTCATAAGGATTTGTGCTGTATTGTGATGCTTCAAGGGTTGGTTTGGGGTGTGTGTTGATGTAATGTGGTAAGGTAATAGCATATCATTTGACCAATTGTAACTTCTTGATTTCAATAGTTGAAGTATTTAGCAAAGACTCAGAATAAGTAAGACGGTATGGAAAGGGAGTAAGGTAATTCATCATCAACCAATGCAGGAATCGTTAGAGTATTGTATTTCCCTCCAATGCGACTATACAGAGCAGCAGGAAGGTCGGAACCCCATTTCCTCTCGGGGCCGTGTGTGGGAAATATCGTTCTCTTTTTCTTATGTTGTAAAAGGTATAGTCGGTCTTGTTACCGGCATGTCTATGTAAACTCCTAGCACTCTTAGAGGCTCCGTAGACACTATGTGGGTTGTATATATATATTTTGGGTAGTAGTTGTAATTATTCGGAATCGTGGTCCCATGATGGAAATGTTGTGTTTAGTTTGTATAATTTTGGGATCATCAAAGGATTGAAGCTTTAAAAGAGGAAAATGGAAATTATGTTCTAAATTCATTATAAATTTGTATATTGTGCACACGGGGTAACGCGTTCGGTAGGAAACGAAATCCAAGACATGGGCAGAAAAATTCAAGTTTTGGGAGCCTTTTTTGCGGTCACTTTGCGGATCGCATAACCGTATGCGACCACAGACCTGTGTCGGGGCACCCATTTTTCTCATTTTAAACTCGACCCTATTCCAATAAAACACCCCTCTTAGACTAGTTTGAGCCCATTTTCTTATATTTTCTTGAGTGAGAGAGAGAGAGTTCTAGAGGGAGGGCCTAATCTTCATCAAATTTATCTTCAATTATCACTTAAAGCTTTGAAGATATTCAAGTAAGGCACCAAATTCTTCACCCCGGTTCTTGATTCCAAACATAGCTATATTGGGATACTAGTGTGATAATTCATGGGGTTGGGGTGATTACATTGCACGCATGTAAGATAAAAGAGTGTAGGAAAATGTAAGCTAAGAATGGTTCACTCACCGTTCGTTTCTGTTAATCATTCATGACCCCTGAATGGAAGATAAAAGACTTTACTAAGCAAGCTGTTTGTCGGTCCCTGTTGGTTAATTGTGTCAACAGAGGCAAGGAGTACCGCTGGACTATCCTACTAGCCATCCTACTTCAGGAACCTTCTCATAATACGTAAAAAAGTATCCCGATCCTGTATGAGTGACAGCCTTAGTGGAGATCGATGAAGATCTTTATTCTTAAAAGAAAGGACAAGCACCGAAACACAAGAATGATCAAAGAGATGCCTCAGCTAACGCTAATAGAGGCAAAGAGCAAGAAGGAGGTGATGATGTGATTCCTTATGTACATGTGTCTGTGTGAATTGACAAGAAGAAGGTTATGGAAGATGAAACCTCCCATTGAAAGAACCTTGAAACCTTATACGCACTTAGTATTTGATAAAATGCTCAAGTGAGCTAAAACCATGAATGTCCTCCTAATTTTTGGTTTAATTTGTATGTTGTTAAAATAGATTGAGGTTACTAAGAGTTACGGATAATTGTAGATTCAAAGAAGCTCAATTGAGGTATGTATGGCGAAGACCCCCTCTTCTTAGAAATCGAAACCCCCATGGTGCCCCTACAATTGGTGTAAGTTTCAATCCTGATTGATGTAGGGGATGACATTTCAAACGTGCTTTGGTTGTAAAAACATTATATGTAATATGTATTGAAATTCTCCCCATTAAGCTATGTTGCTACTTGGTGATGTATTGAAGTTATGGAATATGTGTTAGGTTGTTAAAGTATGTGACAACCTCTATATGTTCACGATTCGTGTTTTCTCGCATGTGTACTTGATATCTTTAATTGAAAGGATTGTTGATGAAATTGATAATAATGTGAAACATGTGGAAAGAACTTGAATTATGAAATGCGACCAAGTTCCAGGCGTGAATTAACAACTGTGGCCACTAGCATTTAAGGGATGGAAATATATGTGTGCTAAATAAGGAACGAGGTGATTGATGAAAAAGGGAAAATTTCAAAAGTAAGAGGGCCTAGCCGATTGGGCCGTGATCGGACACCATGCCGTACACATGGTGGTATTGTGCTATGAATTGAACCGGAATTGAAACAGGAATTGATGTTGTGGAAAAATATCTCCAAGGGAGATGACCTAGCCGGTCGGGTCGTGATCAGACTCCGTATAAGAGTACGGTGGTATTGTGAATAATGAGGTGTTACTGCTAATAATTGCCAAACTAAAGTTATAGCAATTTCACTTGAAAGCTTATGTGATTATTTATTTGAGGTTGTGGTGTTGCCTCTGTTTCTCGTTGATTTCTTGATTACTTCTTCCTCCATTATTGACCTTTCTAAGGAGATGGTGATTAGTTATACAGTACTAACATTCCTTTTGCCGGGGACGTTACATATTTTGAATGGATGTGGTTGTTCCTTAGCAGACAGTGCCAATTGCAGATAGTGGTGCACCCTCCTTGTAGCAGTCTTAATGAGCCGCATTTCTTCCAGGGGCCATGTAGTTCTTCTTTTGACATAATTTACCACGTTTTAAGGTATATCCGGGGCCTTGTCACTGGCTTGGTCATATCTATATTTTGTATCTTTAGAGGCTCCATAGACGTTTATGTAGGTAATGTATGGGTATTGGATGGGTCGCTCGATCATGTTGTATTTTGAAAATCTTCCCCACTAGATTGTAAATGTATGCACTTTTAGAAATTTAGCTATGGCACAATAGATATAATGAAAACTAAACTAGCAACGTTTATATAATGGTAACGTGTTCCCTTTTTTAATCATTACCCTGTTTAACTAATGGTAACGTGTTCCCTTTTTTAATCATGAATGAGATAGGTAAGGAAGGTATAATAGGCTTTCTTGACCGGGTTCACTCGGTTGAGCTCCGATCGCGCACCCCGAGGTTGGGGCGTGATAGTAGAATCAGGGGAGGTGTTGTACGTTTTCTTGTAGAATATTGGTTTTAACATATGAGAATTGCAACCCTTATGTGATGTCGACGAAGTCAGCTTCCTCATTTTAGATGTAAGATCATATTGAGCTTTGTTGACTATTGGGGATAAGATTGCAAAGTATGTTTAGGCATTTTCTTCTTTCTATTTGCTTGATCTAAAGTGAAATGAACGTAAACGATACATTATTTCATAATAGATCTAATCTTAGCAACTAAGATTGTCCATGTTGTTCTTTCCCTATAAAGTTATTCTAAACATGTATGTATGATGCTTGAATTCAAGGTTCATATTTATGGTATGGTGTCCATAACATTAACCGAAAGTTAAAGTGATCTTACGTCACTCCGAAAGGTTTATAATTTGATTCCATGAGTCCAACATACATTATATATGTATCTATTTTACTCTAATAATCCACTCTATATTCGGCCGGGTATGTGTTTTACCGAGCTCCACGTGGCCGGCTATGATTCTACCGAGCATTATGATGGCCGGGTACGTTTTAACCGAGTCATCTTTGTGGCCTGGTATGATATGATGATGATGATGCCCAAAGAAGCGTATGTTTTTAAAAGTTCATGTATATATATATACATGTATCATGCATTTCATATCAGTAGTCCTCGGAGGCACTCAGATATTATAGGTTCTATCTATATATCTCACATTACATTATGGTTCTTATTTATGTTTCCTGCCTTACAAACTCTGTACTATATTCGTACTGGTGTCACTTTTGCTTGGGGACGCTGCCTTTCATGCCCGTAGGTCACGATAGACAGGTTGAGAGTCCTCCTAGTAGGCTATCAGCTCAGCGAAAGGTGTTGGTGCACTCCACTAGCTCCGGAGTTTCCTATTTTGTCAGTATTCTTTGGAAATGTAGAATGGTACGATAGGACGATTCTATTGGGTTTTACCGAGCTCCACATGGGCGGGTACATTTTTACCGAATCATCTTCGTGGCCTTGTATGATATGATAATGATGATGATTCCCACAAAGACGTATGTTTTTAAAAGTTCATATATATATATATATATATATATATATATATATATATATATATATATATATATATATATATATATATATATATATATATATATATATATATATGTATATATATACGTATCATGCATTTTATGTCAATATCCCTCGGAGGCACTCAAATGTTACATGTTGTATCTTTTCTATCTCTCTTTACATTATTGTTCTTATTTATGTTTCGTGCCTTAGAAACTCTATACTATGTTCATACTGACATCCCTTTTCCCGGGGGATACTGCATTTCATACCTGCAGGCCCCGATACACAGGTTGACAGTCCTCCTAGTAGGCTATCAACTCAGCGAGAGGTGTTGGTGCCACTTGCTCCAGAGTTTCCTATTTGTTCAGTATTATTTGGACATGTAATGATTGGTATGTCGGGACCCTATCTCGACCTTTATGATTTTTATGTACTCCTAGAGGCTTGTAGATAGATGTCATGTATATTCATAAATGTATGGACTTGTCAGCATATGTTTTGAGTGTACAAATGATCATGTCGGCCTTCAAGGCCCATATGTCACATGTATAAGTTTGTATATCATATTGGGTCATCCTTTATCGAGTATATTCTTATATTTTATTTTAGTTATATCATGACGGCCTTTCCATCTCATTTACCCATAATAGTACAGTAAGAAAGATATGTTATGTTGATACTCAGTTGAGTAAGGCACCGGGTGCCTGTTGCGGCCCTTCTGTCTGGGTCGTAAAAAGCATGGTATGAGAGCAGTCTTGTCCTAGGGAGTCTATAAGTTGTCTCTAGTAAAATCTTGTTTATGGGTGTATTGTGCACCACAATTATATGCCGGAGGCTACATGGAATTTAGGATTGGCACTCTTTTTTCTTATTCTAGATCGTGTAGTAGAGCTCAGTTGTAAGAACCAAACTCCTAAATTCTACTATATCTGTAATACGACAATACATATATCCAGAAAGACAGTTGGTAAGAGATTAAATGGGTTTACGAGAGAGATGAGTCAAAGGAACCCAATGTTGCATCATGTTTATAATTAGTAAAAGGTCTTCAGTAGATCGTGTATGTACTAAGACGTGTAATATTATTGATAAAGACCATTAAGGCATGAATATCTATCTACCCATATGGTAAGAAATGAGAGAATCAGAAGGTAGATACAAGTTTTAACAAGTAAAAGAAGCATGGTGAAGAAGGGTACGAGGTACCCAGTAAGTGAAGATTATCAGTATTTACAATTTGAGTAGAGAAATGTAAGCATTCAAAGTTACTTTCAATAGTAACAGAGATATATTTATGTGACAACACCCATCTCAGTTATGCCCTATGAGAGTTAACAGGTATAGTTTAAGAGAAGGATGGGATATCAAGATCCATCTGGGGATAGAGTAACCCAAAATGGCTAATGAATTTCTAGCGTTAGGTGACATTTGTGAAGGATATTGCAAATGTGGTAATAGTTCTCCTTGTGAGACACCTAGATGGTGCATTCTAGAATAGTACAGTTAGATATAAATACTAGTATGTTTCGAAAATTCAGAAGAGAGGCACTGGAATCCTAAAAGGGATGAATATTTACCTTAGTATGACTCCTATCCCTAGTAAAGAGAGAATATTAGGCGACCCGAAGAGCCAGTGAGATGGTGGAAGAGAAGCTAAAAGCGAAAGAATTTTTGTTGATGTTTTCATAATATGGTAATAGAAAAAAATATTAGCATGAGAATAAGAAGAGACTAAATGAAGCATTATGAGTAAGATATGATAAATGGGTGATAATGGTAAATTAAAATATGACATGATGACAGAGTCTACGGTGAATTTAAGGAAAATACAAGAAGAGGCAGGCCTTGAGTCAATAAAAGTGTATAAGCCCTAAATTCATATCCATATTTTGAGAAATGAGTTGGTGAGTCCAACATGATTACCAGAAGGAAAAAAAAGACCTCGGAATAATAGAAATCATGGGCTAGTGAACTAGATTCATTGAACCTGAAATAGGGATCGGAAGATTTGATAATAGTCGGCATCGTGAGAATTTGAGAGATTGCGTTCCAGCAATAATAGAATGGATAACAGAAGAATAGCCTTTAACGGCCATTCAGTAAGACGTTTTCCTAAAGAAAGCACTGTGAACAGAGTTAAGCTTAAGGGACTAAGAGTGTCGTTTACACTAGGTGCCTCCCTCGTGCGTAAGGAATTCAATTATCCTTGACATAGAAAGATCACTGCAAGGCGAGTAAGATGTTAGTGAACATGTGTACAAAAAAAATGCCAAAGATGATGAGGTAACTATGGAATAGTAAAGGAAGAATGCAGTAAAAAGGCGAAAGGAATGAAATTGAATTTATTCCAATCATAGAGATATGTTACAACACCATAACATTATGCAAACACGATGTTGGGAAGAGGCAAGAAGGGTCCCCACATCAGACGTTATTAAAAAATATGTGCGGATGAAAATTTGAGAGGTAAGTTAAGATAAAGGAAATAACCCAAGAGAGTTTACGCAGAATATAGATATGAGAATAAGCCAACGAGTATTTAGTAGTTTATTCAGGATGAGTCTAAGTATGGCTAGACAAGAAGATACTGATAAATCAATTGATCGTGCAAGATAAACAATAGTGAAACCCAACACGGGGACTTCGGTCTCACACATATGATGACATCGTGATCCTTGGAAAATATTCAGATAGGAATTGGGATAGTTAAAGGTACCATATAAGTATTATATAAACAAAGGGCCACTAGGGAGATAGTCAAAGTTTTAGTTCAAAAGCAACCCTGGTGACAATATATTACGTAAGAGGTTTCAAGTCATCAATGTTTAATTACAGATCAACATTAAGGTGAAAAAATAATGGATGGATAAAAGTTACAAAGTATGAGATCTGATTTTGCCGTCATTCTTAAGATGAACAGTAATAAGGAATCATTAAAGGACTTAGATTTATATATATAAGATAAGCACCGAGAGAGTAACCTGATGTTAGGTAGTATACCTCGGTAATAATAAATTGAATTAAGAGTTATGATATAGTATAACCTACCTAGATGTAGTAAATTTATAAGCATAGACAACCAAGGCTATGAAACAAGATATAGCAATAGTCGTAAGGTTGACAAAGTACCGAGCGAAGAACTTCAGTACACCTATAGATTCCCAAACGGACACCTTGTCATAGTTTTGTATATGTTCACAAAGTGAGGCCTAGATATTGGCTAAAAGTTTAGGGAAAAAGTACAAAAAAGTTGCATTAGCGCACATACAAGGATAGAGTCATACTGGCTGCATGACATAGGGTTGCAATAGTTTCGAGATTGGAAGAATTCTGACCACAAGTCATGGTGTGAGAAAGAGGCCTAAATAGAGGAATGCCCTGGCGTTTGGATTTATTTACCGAACAGTTGTGTAGATGTCAAGGACATTATTAAAGTATTTTTAAGAGTTATAAGTTATGAAACTATTATGCACATCCTGCAACATTCAAGTATGAATTCTCCAAAGGGCGGAATGATGTTACACCCCATGTTGTTGTACGTAAGAGTACATTGTATGTAAATTGATGTAAGCTAAAAAATGAGATCATCTTTAAAATTACATAAATTAAGTTGATCATGTTACGTTGGAGGTTACAAATATTTAAGATCATGAACAAAAAGTACCATGAAGGATAGAAGCCTTACAAGCTAAACGAATCGAAGAAACTATATTTCATCGAAAGTCGACAAGAATGTTATAACATGTACTTCTAGGGTGAGACTAGGGTGACTAAAATTATAAGGAGTTTATTTTATGAGTTATTTTAGTTGTATTATAGTCGTGTATTACGTTTTGAAGTCAAGTGAGTTGTGGAACAAAAGTTGGCAAAGGTCTTCATAAATGTGCTAAAACTTAGGTCAAATGTAGCTGAATTTTTCTCCCAATTTATATGAAATTAAGGATGATACACCTACCATATTGAAGGTCTAAAAGTTCAGTCTCTAATGTATTAAATCATTCATCAATACGACATTGGAGTAGGGAGATATTCGCGTTTTGGCTAGAGTGCGCAAGCAGCTCATAATGGGACCCACTTAGGCGGTGGATGATATTCCAACCATTGAATATTTGGGCAAAGCTCACTTGGGTTCATTCTTTCGACCACACCAGACCCTATACTCTCCAAATACACTCTCAAAAAAGTCTCCATGATTCTAGAGTGAAAACCAAAGAGAAAAATAGGAATCCAACGCTAGAGATCTGGTGGTGCTTGCTAGATCGTAGTCCTTCATCTTGCAGTTGTTTTGGAGGATTATTCAAGTGAAGTAATATCATATTTCGTGTTTTTATTGTTTATTAAGGTAATAATCAGTCTTTCCTTCATATATAGTAGAGTTTTAAGGCGAAATACAAGTAGTTACACACCAACTTGCACACAAAAGTTGATTCAGGAAGAGAAAACAACTCCTAGAGTGTTGTATTGTGATTAAGGGTTGTTGTGAGCTACATCTACTAGGGATTTCAAGTTATATCTACTACCTAAGGTAATTAAATCATGTCCTTTGTTGTACTTAAGTTTAATCATGTGTTGGTTGAGTTTTTTGAGAGGAAATCTACAAGATTGTAACTGACATGGCATAAGGAATCGTTATCTCTTTAATCGGCTGTGTTGACGCTATATATATAGTTTGTTGTGGCTGAAAATTGTTATAAATAGTTTGGTTATGTTATATCTTCTGCTGTTAAGCTTATCTATATATATGTGCTAATTAATTTTATTGAAGAACATAACATGAAAAACAAGATGTTGACAATAAATGTTAAGGTGTTAGGCTTGTGGACTATTTTTGAAGACTATTCTCATGCGTATGGTAAAGACCCATAAAATTTCAAGTCTAAAAATAATTCCCGAATGGGTTCCCATGTGATTATAGCTGTAGAAATTCTTGAAACGGACCCTTGTGGAGTGAATAGTACCCTGGGACTTAACGGATAAAAATTTTCCAGATTTGCGCAGGCCTGCGGACCACTATGCAATAGCAGATCAGGTATGCGGACCGCATAGTGGTTGCATACTTGGAAAGTTTGTTGTCCATTTTGGGCACAACTATGCGGCCTAGAATGCGATCGCATTTCACGAATGCAAGCCGCATAGTTGTCGCATTCTTGCACCTTGATTTTTGCGGAGGGAGAACCGCATAGTGGTAGCATACTTGGACAGTCTGCTTCTTTTTTTGGCCCAGCTGAAGGCCACTCATGTGACAGGTATGCGGACCGCATAATAGGAATGTGATCGCATTCCTGACTGCATACCTGCTTCAGGGCTTCTAATTTGTAATTTTAAAACCCGACCCCAGTTTAATAAAACACCCCTCCCTTAATTTTCAAAGGTTATCTGATTAAAATAGAGAGAAGTGATAGTGGGTTCTGGTGAGAGAAATCACCATCTTCCCCAGATTGGTCCTCCATCTCTACTCAGTCCTGGAAGTAATCGAGTGTTCGTCATCTTCTTCACCATAAGAGGTAAGTCTTCACCCCATTTCCCCAAATTATCAGGATTTGGTTAAAAATGGAACACATGAATTGGTTATTAAAGATAAAAGCTAATACCTTCCATGCATGTGAATAATCTACCATAATCTAGCAAAGGGAAGTAAGCTAGGGCAATCTTTCACTAAAAAGGGGCTAGCATTACTAAAGGATCACATAGTGTTTGATAAAATGCCCAAATGAGCTCATGATTTCTAATCTAAGTCTAAACATGGCATCTTGTAAATTATATTGGAGGCGATAGAAGGTTCGATGGGTTGAAAAATAGATATTAAAGGGGAAATTTTGACTCGAGGTGTGTATGGCTAACTTTAATCTTCGTAGAGTCACCTTGTTGGTGTACGAGCAGTCGGTATGAGTTTCTGGCGTATGCATATGTGAATCGACTGCTCTAATGTGTTGAGGCGTAAGATTCTGTTCTCTGATTGTCCTAGTTGATTACCATGCCATCATGCTATATGACAGAGTAAAAAGGTGATTTCTTTGTGCTTATTCCATCATGTGCAAAAGCTCATTAAATGTTGAATATATTGGTATGAGAGGATGTGCTGCAAAATGAAAGAAATGATAACAAAACAAATTGTTTAATGTATCTAAGTGCTAAATGTTGTGTAGCAAGTAATGGAAAGGAAATGTGGATTTATCTAATTGAACTATATGTTGATGGTATGTCGTATATGACCCACTGTTTGGTGAATATTACTTTTGGCCCAAGTCACTACATGGTTTTGAAGATTGACAAATGCCTACCCAGTTGAACCCATTAGGGTAAACTTCTCGAACGAACCAATTGGCACAAGAACCGTACATGCACAGGAGATAAATGTGATATGTCAATTATCCATGAACTAAGAGTTTGTCTCCTAATGCGAAAAGGTTGAAAATTGATAAGGGGTTAGAGTTCGAGTTCAGCAAGGACAGAAATAAAGGAAGGAAGTTGAGATTAACACAAACTCTTCCGCCAAGGAAGAGTTGCATTAGAACTAAACAAGAACATCTTAATTTCTGGCACTATATAATGTTGAAGTATACCTACTGAAGAATCATTCGCACAAAGACAGAATCGAAGCAAGAACTGAAGGCAAAATTACCAGAGAAATTTTGCAAGCAGAATCCTTGTGCGATACAAAGGCTACTGACAAGCTAGAAGAACCAGTTCCATCTGTTTGTCTTTCGAGTCTAGTTGGTTGTAGTAGGTGATTTAATATTGTATCTTTCAGCTTTATTAGAAGAAATTGTAATAGGTACACACTGTTCAAGTTAGAGTTAACTTGAAGCTTGGCGCAATTAGCTAGTGCCTAGTTGCTACAGTGGGATTCGAGTTAGTCCTTAGGTTTACAAAAGAGTTTATTTTGTAAATGTTGTTTGGCTCAGAGTTGTAGTGAAGAGTTTGGGAAAATCCTACCGAGGAGTAGGTCGTGGTTTTTTCACCTTTTGAGCCAGGTATTTTCCACGTAAAAGTCTCTTTGTTTTTACATTACTGCATTTATTATTCCGCACCAGCAAAAGTTGGAACACCAAGAAGAACCAAGTTCTTCTATTGAGACAGCACTCAAAAATTGGACACTACACAAATCATCCCCCCCTTTTGTGTGGTATTGACGTAAAAACATCAATTGGTATCAGAAAAGGTTATCCTTGAAAAGGCTAACACCTTGGAAAAGATCAAAATGAGTGCACCACCTGGAAACTGGGAGGGTCAATCTACTGCAAGGCCACCACTCTTCAATGGCCAGTATTACTCTTGGTGGAAGAACAGGATGAGGACCACCTGATTGGAGAAGACTATGAACTCTGCGACATAGTCATTGATGGTCCTCTAGCTACCATGATGAAGACTGCTGAAGGAGTAGATGTACCAAAGACTAGAGCTGACTGCACTACGGAGGATCTGAAGAAATGGGAGAAGAATGCAAAGGCCAAGAACTGGCTAGTGTGTGGAATAGCTCCAGACGAGTATAGCAGAATCCAAAGTTGCACCACTGCCAAAGAAATCTAGGATACCTTGCAAGTAGCCCATGAAGGAACACCTCAGGTAAGAAGATCAAGAGGTACTCTTCTATACTCACAGTATGAATACTTCACTATGAAAGAAGGAGAGACAATCCACTTTGACAAATGAACTTAAGTCTCTTGGTAGAGTAATTCTTGAAGAGGACAGGGTAGAGAAGATCCTCAAGAAGGTCTTACCAATCTCCTGGGAAAGCAAAATCACTGCTATCCAGGAATCCAAAAATATGGCAACCCTCATATTGGATGAACTAATTGGAAACCGTACTGCCTATGAACTTAGAAGGCAGACAATGAAGATGGATGGTCCAAAGATGGAGAAGAGTCTAGCACTGAGAATCACTGAGGGAGCACATCTTGAGGAAGATGAGATGGCCAGGATTACCAAAGAATTCAGAAACTTTCTAATAAAGAAAGAAGGTCATCTCTAGAGGAGGAAATTACAACAAAGCAGAAGCTCCAGAAAGGGCAACCAATGAGGGATGCTACAGGTGTGGAAAGACTCACCATCTTATCAAGAGCTGTCTTTAGTGGGAAGTGGAATGGAAAAAGGAGAGATATGAAAGAAGGAACAGGAAGAAGGAACTTGTCCAACCCAATAAAACCACAACAAAAGCTATGGTTGCTGCTTAGGGTAAAGTTCAGATGAAGAATCAGAAGATGGTGAGAATAAAGATCAGGCGCTCATGGAAATTGGAGAATCCGATGAGGAATCAAATGAAGAACCAGACGTAAGTATCTCCCATCTTAAAAATAAAATAAAGTTCCTATCTAAGGAAAAACTCTCTGAGTTGCTACTTGATTTCATGGATGATTCGGAAGAAACAACCAAACAGAAGAAAAAACTCTCTACAAAATGTGAAATTCTAAAAGCGAAATGCATGAACCTAGAAATCAGAGTAAGTGAATTTGAAAAGAAAAACACTGTCTTGTTGAACCAGGTTCATCCACTTGAAACTGAGAATCTAGAACTAAAATCTGAAAACTTAAAGCTAAAGCTTGGATCCAGTAAAAAGGTTGTTTACAATTCTCATATCATGTTAGAAGAAAATGTGGGAAAACTAAAAGATAAGATGTATTCCAAGATGAACAGATAATAAATCTTAAACAAGAACTTGGCAAAGTCAAACATGAATTAGACCAAACCTCTAAATGGAATAAATCATCTGATGCCTTGATATCGCTTCAAGAGAATCATAGTAGCAACCGGAGAGGGATTGGATTTGGGAGTTAATTGCCTAAGTGGGATCCCGAAAACAAGTATCTCACTCTCCCTGAGAATAAAATCTGCACCAACTGTGGTAAGACTGGCCACTACAAAATTGAGTGTACTGAAAAAGAGCAAGCCAGTCGACAAAATGATAGTTTTGTTAAAAAGAAAAACTGGCTACCAAATTGGGCCAGAAAAAGCTTGATTCATCCATTATCTCATAGAAAAGGACCCAAACTAGTTTGGGTTGTTAAAACTAACCCCTGATTTCTTCTTGTAGGATCAAGTGAAAGGAAGCAGCCAAATTTGGTATTTGGATAGTGGCTACTCAAAGCATATGACATAGAACATGGAATAGTTCCTTTCACGAAAGCCTCAAAGGAGGAAATGTCTCCTTTGTAAACGGAAAGAAAGGTGAAATTATTGGGGTTGGTAAGGTAGGTAAGGATGACACACGTTCCATTGAACATGTTTACCTAATAGATGTCCTGAATTACAGCCTGATCAGTGTGTCACAACTGTGTAACACAGGTAACCTGGTTGCCTTTACTTCCACAAAATGTTTTGTGCTTAACCTGCTTACTGACAAGATTGTTTTGCAGCGAAAAAGAATGAATAGCATATATTTCATAGACTTGTCCACACTGTCTGAAAATGAACACACTTGCCTAAGTGTGTTGGATAGTGATCCCCTCTTGTGGCACAAAAGACTTGGTCACGCAAGTCTAAATCAGCTAAACAAACTAGTCTCTAAACACTGTAAGGCTTCCTAACATTAAGTTTAAGGAAGACAAAGTTTGCCAGGCATGTGCAAGGGGGAAGCAGGTAAGATCTTCTTTCAAAAGCAAGAAAATGGTCAGTACAACCAGGACGTTGGAACTGGTTCATATGGACCTATGTGGTCCTATAAGAACTCTGAGCAGAGGTGGTAAGGAATATGTAATGGTGCTAGTTTATGACTATTCAAGGTTCACTTGGACCTTATTTCTGACATCTAAGATGAAGCATTTGATATGTTCACCTCATTTGTTAAGAAAACTCAAAATCAGTTAGGAAATCAACTAGCATCAATAAGATCTGATCATGGTACTGAATTTGAGAATGCAAAGTTTGCTGAGTTCTGTGATGAACATGGTAGCAATCACAATTTTTCTGCCCCTAGAACCCCACATCAAAATAGGGTAGTTGAAAGAAAGAATAGAACTCTTGAAGATATGGCAAGAACCATGCTTCTTTCTAGCAAACTAAATCATAGCTTCTGGGCAGAAGCAATAAACACTGCATGCTACATAATAAATAGATGCATGACTAGGCCTCTGGTAGAGAAAACTCCTTATGAATTACTTAAAGGGAGAAAGCCCAACATATCCCACCTTAGGAATTTCGGATGCAAGTGCTTTGTGCACAATAATGGCAAAGATTCCCTAGGAAAATTGATCCCAGAAGTGACGAGGGATTATTCTTGGGATATTCATCACATAGCAAAGCTTATAAAGTGTACAATAAAAGAACTATGTGTGTAGAAGAAAGTGTACATGTTGTCTTTGATGAAACTAATACTCTTGCTGAGAGACAGGAACAAGAAGATGAGGAGCTTGAACTGGTGAGAACAGTAAAAACATTGAAGCAAACATGGAAGATGGAACAGGTGATGGACTAGGTCCAACTACCCCAAGCAACATGGCATGGGGAACTCAACATGTGAACCTTGGCCCTGATCCTGTTCCACAACAACAAGACACCATGGAACTATCCATAAATGAACAGTTGGTTCTCAAACCACACAGATATCAGAGTTCTCACCCTCTTGAGAACATCATAACATAATAGATCTAATATCTGGAATCAAAACAAGATGCTCTTTGAAAAATCTGTGTGTGTTTGATGCCTTTCTATCCTTGATTGAACCAAAGAACATCGGTGAAGCCCTACAGGATGCTGACTGGGTAAATGCTATGCAAGAAGAGCTGAATCAATTTGAAAGAAGTCAACTGTGGAACTTGGTACCCATACCACTAGACATATCAGTGATTGGCATAAAGTGGGTCTTCAGGAACAAGGTTGAAGAGGATGGAACTGTTACATGAAACAAGGCTAGACTGGTTGTTCAAGGATACAGTCAAGAAGATGGAATTGACTATGATGAGACCTTTTCCCCTGTGGCAAGACTGGAGGCAATCAGACTTCTTATAGCATTTGCTGCACACATGGAATTCATTCTCCATCAGATGGATTTTAAGAGTGCCTTCCTCAATGGCTATCTGAAGGAAGATGTATTTTTCAAACAGCCTCCAGGTTTTGAAACCAAGGAATCACCTGACTATGTATAAAACTTGAAATGCCTCTTTATGGTCTCAAACAAGCACCAAGAGCATGGTATGAGCGTCTATCAAAATTCCTGCTAGAACATGGATACAAACGATGTAAAATTGACAGCACCTTGTTCTAAAAGGAAAAGGGTAAAGAACTCTTGGTTGTGTAAATATATGTGGATGATATCATATTCGGGGCGACTTCTGAAAAATTGAGTAAGGAATTTGCTATACTTATAGGGAGTGAGTTTGAGATGAGTATGATGGGTGAGCTAAACTTCTTCTTAGGCTTGAAAATCAAGCAAAACTCAAATGGAACAATGATCCATCAACAAAAGTATGTGAAAGAATTTCTCAAGAAATTTAAAATGGAAGACTCAAAGGAAATAGACACCCCGATAGCCACAACTACAAATTAGATGTGGATGAACCTGGTTCATCCGTTGATCAGAATCCATACAGAGGGATGATTGGGTCTCTATTATATCTCATTGCCAGCAGACCTGATATTGTGTTCAGTGTACGACTGTGTGCTAGGTTTCAGGAAAATCCAAAGGAGTCCCACCTAACTACAGTGAAGAGAATTTTCAGATATCTGAAAGGCACCACTTATTTGTGCCTTTGGTATCCTAAAGGTAGTAATTTTGACCTTGTAGGAT
>ML360993.1:0-62505 GCA_005239505.1 Nicotiana paniculata | reverse complement strand
ACATTACTGAAGATAAAGACTTAATCAAGAGTGAAATCCTAGGCTTTTACCATCAACTGTACATAGAAAATGACACTTGGAGGCCAACAGCAAGACTGGATGATGTAGCATCAATCACAGAGGAGGAAAAAAAGTGGCTGGAAAGACCTTTTGAGGAGTCTGAGGTACTGGAAGCAATCACTGGAAGTGCTCCAGACAAAGCTCCAGGTCCAGACGGGTATACTATGGCATTCTATCAAAAAACATGGGACGTGATCAAGCAGGACCTTATGAGTGCTATCCAACATTTTCACCAAACCGGACAGATGGTAAGATCATGTAATGCATCATTCATAGCCCTAATCCCTAAAAAGAAAGGGGCTGTGGAACTGAGATATTATTGACTAATCAGTCTAATTGGAAGTGTCTACAAAATTATTTCCAAGATCCTAGCAGAAAGGTTAAAGGGTGTGATAGGAAAGTTGGTATCGGGACACCAGAATGCTTTCATAAAATCAAGACAGATCACCGATGCAGCATTGTTAGCCAATGAGGTTTTGGATTGGAAGTTGAAATCAGGGCAGCTTGGTCTTCTGTTCAAATTGGATATTGAAAAAGCCTTCGATCAACTAAATTGGTCATACCTCAACACTGCTCTAACGAAAATGGGTTTTGGAGAAGTCTGGATTAGGTAGATCAAATTTTGTATTACCACAGTTAAATACTCTATATTGATCATTGGTGGGCCTGTTGGTTTCTTTTCTCCTCAGAAAGGTCTCAGACAAGGTGATCCTCTCTCTCCATTTTTGTTTATCCTAGCTATGGAGGGGCTCAGCAAAATGATTGACAAAGCAAATCAGCTACACTGGATAGAAGGATTTAGGGTGGGGAATGATGCACATAACTCAATCTTAGTCTCACATCTTCTTTATGCAGATGACACTCTTATATTTTGTGGGGTTGAGAGATCACAAGTGATAAAGCACAATTTTTCCTGTCAATGATGTTCCTGGTCTGGAGGAGCTATCTGATATAATGTGTTGTAGTGTGGGATCCTTCCCCACTACATACCTAGGCCTACCATTGGGAACATCATACAAATCACAAGGAATCTGGAGTGGGGTTATTGAGAAATTTGAGAAAAGATTGGCCTCCTGGAAAATGCAATACCTCTCTATGAGGGGTAGATTAACGCTTATTAACAGTGTGTTGGATAGTATTCCACCTACTTCATGTCATTATTCCCAATTCCAGTTAAAGTGAAGAGGCTAGATCAAATTAGAAGAAACTTCTTATGGGAAGGCAACAGTCAAAGTCACAAATTTCATTTGGTTAAATGGCAAAAGGTTATTTTACCAAAGGAACATGGAGGATTGGGTGTTAAAGATTTGGCATTACATAATAAGAGTATGCTAATGAAATGGCATTGAAGGTATAATTTGGAGGACCCTGGTTTGTGGAAATCAGTGATTAATGCTAAACATGGTGTGAGGAACAACTGGTGCACAAGACATAGCAGATCACCTCATGGTATAGGCCTATGGAAACACATATCCAGTTTATGGGATGAGTTCCAACTTAACTCAAAACTCAAGTTAGGAAGTGGAACTCTCATCAAGCTTTGGAAAGACAAGTGGCTAGGAACAATGGCACTAGAAGATGAATTTCCAAATTTGTACCTACTGGCAGTAGATCAAGAATCCACTGTAGAACAATGTTGGCAGAACAGCTCTTGGGACCCTCAATTCAGGAGACATTTTCAAGATTGGGAGATAAATGACCTAATGGAAACAATTGGCCATGGAAACTAATTTGGAGAACAAAACTGCCTCCTAAAGTGAATATTTTCAGTTGGGTTGCCTTAAATGAAGCATGCCTCACTCAAGACAACCTCAGCAGAAGGGGTATACCAATGGTGAATAGGTGTTACATGTGCAATTTGGATTCTGAAAGTGTTAGACATCTCTTTTTGCGTTGTCCTTTAGCATGTGATATTTTGAACATGTTCCTCTCTATTTATGGACTAGCCTGGGTCAAGCCTAACAGCATCAAGGAAGCATATGAATGTTGGTGTTCATGGAGAGTTGGTAAATCCATCAAAAAAATTTGGGTAATGGTACCTGCTGCTATCTTTTGGTGCATCTGGAAGGAAAGGAACCGTAGATGTTTTGATGGGATCTCAACTCCGACCCATGTAGTCAAAGCAAAATGCTTATTGAATTTGTTTAGTTGGCTAAATCAGGCTCCTGTAATTAGTTCTGTTCAATTTTTTGACTGTGTCTGCTCCTTAGTGATAGAATAGTTTTTTTGTGTATATGAGCAGACACCATCTCTCTTAATTGTAATCTTTTGCCTGCATCAGCTGGATGCTTTTAATGAATTCTCCTTACTTCATCAAAAAAAACATTTAAAAATACATTCAAAAAAGGTAAGAAAAAGATAGCCCCAATCACAATCTTACCATTCTCATCAACACATAGTAGCGTGTTTGTTTTATATGCAACACTCATCCATACAAACATTAAATAGTACGATGACTTCAGTAGTATGGTTTTGAGCAATGCCTAAAGTTGCAGGAGTAATCAAGTTTCGGAAGACCGGGAAGAGTTAGTTTGTTCGCTAAAATGGGTGGAAGTGCTTTCATTGATAGGTTAGTCAAGAATACAAAACTCTGTGTGTTGCACTCCCTAATTCCTGCAGGGTACATTTAACTTCAAGCAAGCTTTGAAAAGAATTTTGTGCTTAGGTCTAAAGGTTTGAACTCCTAGATTAGTCTCTTCCATTCAAGTAAAATGCATAACAGCATGAATTTACCCAAGGGTTTAAAAGAAGAATTTTTCAAGGTGTGCAGTCAGAATGCATTGTGATAAACTTGAGGCGAGACAACTTGAAAACCCATGCAGACTTAAAATATCCTAAATAATACTTTCACATATTTATCAGTCATATAGTCAGATACTTACTTACTACTTATCAAAAGAAAGAAAAAAAATTAGTCAGATTCTGTTAAGATTCAAGGTAAGATTAGATGAACCAGTTCCTGCTCTTATCTGGATCTTCTTGCTCACTACAGAAAAAAATGGTTGGCATAGTCTCCCTTCTTTTGTCTCTATGAGATATGACAATGGTCTCTCCTAGGCGTGATAAAACAGGTAGAAGTGTAACTGTGTAAAGTGAGCATAACTTTTTGGAAAGCTATTTTTTCTAAGGAGGGATCTATCTACATAGAATGTGATCTTAAGAGGCTGAAACAATTGACGGGTGGCCATTAAATGTATGTGCTGTCATGAAGGCCTAATTTGAGGCTCTACTTAATGCTTGGGAGATGCCAACAAAAGTTCTGTCCAAAGGACAAGAAAAAAGGAAATGATACAGTCCAAATGGGATTGGTTGGAGAAGCTTACTCACTGAGGACCTGAAGTGACAGATACAGCAGAATCTAGAAGATCAAATGCCAGAGGCCCAACTCTTGTTCTCTTTACGAGTGAACCTTCTCCTGTAAGATCCAATCTTGATGCATTTCTTTTCCCTGTCAAACCAACTGCCTGCACAACACCAGAATCAACTATATAAAAAGCATCTCATGTGAATACTGTTCAACTAGCCAAAACAAACGAATTTCATCATCCATTTGGCTCAATTATTAGGAGTATAAAGGAAATACCAACTAAACTTTACACTCAAGGATGAAACATCTCATGAGACCTGTACGCTCTCTTTGGAAGTATATAATTATTATGAGTACCTCAAAGTAAAGAGCTCTATCAGTCAAAATTAGTTTTCCTGGCCATGCCATATTATTCTCCCATTTAAGAACTGGGTGTTTTCCACCGGAAGCAATGCACAAGATTCTCTCATTATGGAGCTGGGCGTTATCTTTAAACTGGTATGACTTCCGTCCTTCATGCACTCTAAAATAAGAAAATGAACATCAGAAAAATTATATTGGTGACTTCCAAATTTCAAGCTTTGTTGGTGACTTCCAAATTTCAAGCTTAGTCAAGAATTTTCTACATAAGTTCCTTTTAATGAACAAAAATAGGAATTAATAACAAAATTTCCCCCATTACTGAAAAGGATAGGACTACTCAAAATATTAATAAAACCAAACAACTAAAATGTTAAGAAAACGGAAGAAATTGTAGGAGATTTCAGAAATGAATACTCTGAAGCTTTTGTATTCATCAAAATCATAAATACTTGCCTTATTCAGAATTATGTGATAAGTTCACTTCCTCATAGTTAAGTGGACAAATTTTCTGGCATATTTTTTTACATGGATTTAACATTTTTATTAAAAAAGAAATAGTTACTCAGTAGTACGTCAAACTCTTATGGAATTGTAACTGTACGCCAAATTGTCAAGAAATCCAGCGTCAGCTTTTGATTTGTCAAATTAATAAACTACATATTCTCTAAGAATTATGACTTTCTGTGTATGTGAGCTGATAATCAACCATAAATTTGACTTGTGCAATCACATGCACATAACATAATAATGCTTTGGAGAAGAAACTTCTGTAAAGGAAACTAAAAAGAGAGGGTTCTCACTTGAGAAGTTCACCGATGTATGTGGACCATGAGGTAAATGAGATACCCTTATCATTACCAGCAAGAGCTTTGAAAAGGTTGTGCGCTGTTGCCCAATCAGCTATACCAGCAACAGCAGGAGCAATACGAACAAAAGCCTCTTCTCCAACAAGTCTTCTCTTCAGCTTCAGCAGGAACAGATATATTTAGGTTACAGCAACAGAAGTGTATGCGACAACGCCTAGAAAAATAAATTAGTCTTCCTCAAACACGAAGAGGCTCGACGTCATATATTTGTCTTCATAGTATTCTAGTGAATTACAATCATGAAACACTCAGTTGAATATAATTCATGAATAATGGAGAAGCCCACTTTCCATGTTTGCAAATATTAAATATCCTAGCAAATTAAGGAGAACTTTTTATTTTTGATCGTCAGGGAAGCAATTAGGATACGTGGAAAGCAAAAGTGAGGTCTGCACTAAATATGACCGAGAACCAAAAGATTTTCCTCCTCACTGCATTCACCTCCAGCCTCTACTTTCCTAAACCTTCTTCATTCTCAGCAATTTCCTTTGTAAATTTTAACAGATAAAGATATATTAGTCATTGATATTGCCACCGAGGGGTGTCCACCAACTATGTCAAGCATTTCAAGTTTATTCACCCCTAAAATGCACTATTATGACTGCAAAGGGATTTTATCATCCACCATTTTACAGCACATTTACGCATAAACTATTCACTGTTTGAGTTATGTCAAATGTTTGAGCTTGTTCTTGGAAAAAATCAAGCAGCTTCCAAAATTATACTCAGTTAAGTGAGAAGTTTGTTAAACTTCAACAGTCGAGCTTGATCTGCTGACTGCACAAAAGAGAACAAAACTTTTTTCCAATCTCTCCAGCTCAAAAGAAGATATTGTTAGCAGTGTTCCAAATCTACCAAATCGAAGTTAGAAATCTAGGGAGCACCACCAGCAAACCTCAGCTTACTTGATTAAACAGGTATCTTCAGTGAAACAAAACGAACAATCGAAGAGAAGGTTGACATATAAAGAATATCCTACCCTCCCTCCACACCACAAGAACAACTGAGGAAAGAAAAGGAAGGCGAAAAACAGAAAGAAAAGACAGAATATATGTGGATTCTAGGCAGAGAGGTTGAAAAGATGGTATCAACTAACATATCAGTTCTAGAGCATACACATCACCAGAAATTTATCTTCTTTGGCAGATCATCAGAAGAGTAATATAAGGTGCCATACAATTGTAGCTGATGCTATCTTATTTATCCATCAGCTGACATTTAAAATGCATTTATAGTTAGATTAACAGCTTAGCACTAAAAGCCTAAAGCCAACAACCTAGACTTAAAGCGGCCCATGTCACATCCAATCCAACCTATCATCAATGAAATCTAAAGATCGGAGAAAGAACCTCGAGAGAATGCTTCTCTGAAACTTTAGCTTGGAAGTCTCCTCTGCTCCTATATGGTCGCTCCCAGGCAAGCATAGTTACGAAAATCAGTCTCTGGAATGCAGGTTCCTGCAATCACATCTGAAAATATTAATAATAAGTAGACATAAATCTTAAATTTTACCACTCATTCCTACCAGAAAATATTGAGTTTGCATTTTGTTTAAGTAAAATTCTAGAGACACTTCATGCATGGAAAGAAAAACTAACTAACTGGAAACATTCCAATTCCTAGAGGACCAAGGAGAGATCTCAATGTTTCTATCTTTGTTTTTCTTCTTCTCTTTCCTGATCTAAAAGGGTTCAAACCAACATTTTACTGATCCTAGACTACAGCTTTCAGATTGTGCTGAATCAACACAACAGCAAAATTTAGTTCTTCACCATAAAAGACAAAATATCCAGCAAGATATTGAAACTTTTTTTATAAACCAAAACCAAAAGTAGAATTAACGTTTAATATCCATACATAAAGAGATGATGACTGACAGGATCACAAAGATACTTCAAGCCAACAAAGAGTTACATGTTCTCTTCTTCAGTTTGGATTTGTCTTCTGTCAAATCATCAACAAGCAGAGACCACTTTAAGGATTAGGGCTTAACCGTACAAGAAACTTTTCACGATATTTTATAGCTAATAAATGAAAATTTGGGCTCTGCTTAATTGGATCGGAGGGGTGGAATTGAGGAGCAAACTGAACATAAGACTTCTAGCTCCGAAAAGAATTTCAGTTTCACAAAGGCAAAAAATTGGTGTTATGCTCATCAAAAGTTAATGAAAGACTAGAAAGGAAACACGAAGTTAAGCCAACAAACCTTCAGGCAAGGATGAAGGAGAGAAGAATCCTTCGACAAAAACCTAAAGCAGCAGTATTCAACCAAACTGCGAGCATCACTATGAACAGATTCAGGACCGAGTGCTTTGAATATCTTCTGCATTTTCTTTCCAGTCAATCCGTTCATCCTGCATGACTATCATATGTCATATACAGCTCCAGAGTTTAATATAGAAAAACATATATTACTCATCATTGGTTTGTCGGGTATTGAAGCTAACCACAGATAGCAACAACTGTAAGCTAAACTCCACAAGTTTAATACTCAATCACAAGAATGACTTCCTAAAACGAGCGAAGGTTGCAAGGACAAGGATATACAAAAATGTCAAAAACTTTTGCACCACCTAACTCCAAGAGGATTAAAAAATATATTTCACCATATCATGATAATTTTTGTTTGGATTTTCTCCTAAACCAATTAAACTGCCCCCACTCCATCTCCCCCTCTCTACAGTAGCAATAACAACTACTTCCCAATCTAGCTAGTCGGCTACATGAGTCCTCTATATCCATTGTGCCTCATTTTGGACATATTCATTCTAATGCCAATAACTTATCTTTTAAGACAAATTAAGGTTTTCCAAAACTAAAGGTTCTCTAAGCATCACCCTTATTCCTAAACTGACACATTAATATCCAACCAAACTAAACAAACTCCTGACAAGCACCAAATCAGATATTAATGTCCGATACCGACGAAATCTTTATCTCAACCAGTCCGTATTGCCTATATGAATTCTCTGCTTCCATAGTGTTCTGTTACGTTAACTCTGCATGGATTTCAAGAGATAGCAATTTTTTTCAAGACAACCACCCTCCACCCTCCATGATTAAGTATATGTTATTCCCGTATAACACATTCTATCATCATAGTTTTGAACATATAGATTGGGTATTTGGAGGTCTATGTAGGATAATGACCAAACCAAAAATTGTGATTAGAATAAACTTCGAGAATTCCTCAAATAGAAGTTTTGCAATCCTAACCTAGTATGTCCCAAAGACGCCCAAGATATGGATGTGTTTAAATGTGCCACAAGATGAGAGATCAAATTTTTTAACCCCTTCCGTCGAATTTTGAGGAAAACATGACATCATGTATGCATGTTAGAACTTGGATTATTAATTGAATTTCAACTCATTAAAAGATATGAAATTGTATAAAATACTACTTCTATTTCAATTTATATGAATCTTCTTATTTTGGTTGTTCCATCAATATATCATATTACACAAACTTTCACAAATTTCAAAAATTAAGTACATTTAACTAACCAATCAAACTTTAATGTGATGTTTGCTCTGTTAAACAAATATTGCATGTATCGCTTTAATAGCAACTGCCACTTATATTATATACAAGTCAAATGAACATCTTCAATTCCATGCCCAATCAAATGGTCATGAAAAGTGACTTATCAAAGAAAAATCCTTCTCAAAAAGAAAAAGTGACTTATTTAAAAAAAATATATAATGCAAGTGTGTCAAACATTATAGATGTCTCAAAATAGAAAGTGTGATGGAGGGAATACAAGTTTTTTTTTTCAAAGAAAGAAAAGGCAAGGCCTAGTTCATGTCAGCCCCTGCCAGCATGTCTACAACACACTTACTGATCCTTTCACATTATTCACATCAAAAAACACACTTCCTATACGAAAAAAGAGGCCATTATTTTATTCATTTTAGCATTGTTCCCATTATATAAGCTATATAATCAGATTGCTCAAATATCCAGTCACATATAGGAACATACTCCCCAGCCGGAAAACCTAATGGTTTAGCTAGAACATTGTACGGGTCAATACGTACAACGCCTATTATCCATCATTTACAGTAGTCAACTACTGGAGTATCTAATCCCATTTGCTCCACTAACTTTTGCCTCTCAGTGTCGGCCCAACAGAGTTTTTTGCCAATGTTGTTGTTTCTCATTTTTATGCATTTCAACACTCAACCAAAAGTTCTCTCTATATTCACCCATTAAGAACTTTTCATTAATTAGCTTAAGTACATTCTTGAAGGACTTTATCTGAATGAATTGTCTCTGTTGAGTCCCACATCGACAATGAAGGGGATGGTTGGTCTCCTTATATGGACTTGGGCAATCCTCACCTCTTGAGCTAGCTTTTGGAGTTGAGTTAGGCTCAAGGTACATTTAACATGGTATCAGAGCAGAAACCATCCCATTTTCGGATGTTGGGCCCCCATGATTGTCCACGCTCCAGATGTCCAGTCCTAGGCGTGAGAGAGGGTGTTGAGTCCCACATCGACAATGAAGGGGATGGGTGGTTTCCTTATATGGACTTGGGCAATCATCACCTCTTCAGCAAGCTTTTGGAGTTGAGTTAGGCTCAAGGTCCATTTAACAGTCTCCTAAAAGAACGCTTTGCCAACATAGATAGGGGTAGGATCATTAAAGTGTCCAGAGAGGGCATTCTGAAGAGTCCATGCCCCTGAAGAAAACCTTGGAGAAAATTACCTGAGTAGCTTTTTAAGAGATTACTCTAGAACCANGGGGGGGGGGGGGGGGGGGAGGAGAGAGAGAGAAGGAGACTTCTCTAGAAACCAATTTAGTCTTAAAACATGTTCATAGACAAACTTTTCACACTGAACTATTATAGGAGAATGACTCCTGTTACTGACTTGTCTAATAAAATGCTTAAAATGACCTTTTAAGGGTCCATCCCTCAGGAAAAAAATTGACAAAATAACTATGTGGAATATCTTTTAAGAGAATATTTCTCTTTTGTACAATAAAGGTCTAGCACATGCTCAACAAACATAAAGAGCAGGACTCCTTGGCATGAGGAGATGTCTCAAATTACCTTAAATCTATCGACCACCCTGCCTTTTTCACAGGATATTCACCACAACACATAAGAATCCAAAACAATCACACTTACAGTAGGCACTTCCAAGATAGGCACATTAAATCAAGCATCTTGATGCAGAAATAGTGGTTCCAATAAATGCGACCACAAAAATGTATCTTACCTGCTAAATTGCTCAATGGAAAGAATAGCAGCTACAGAAAGATCACCATTCGGTGTTTGGCTATCAACAGTCTGCTCAGCCATGAATGTATCCTCCATATCTTGAGTATCATCATGCACACAGGTTCTTTTGTCATTTACAGTTTTTACCAGCGGTGAAGTGACTTCATTGAAAAAGTTTTGTGTCTTTGACAGCCAGTGATTTACGGATTCTTGCACTCTACCTATAAATGGAAGTGACTGTATCAGAGCAAGGGTAAGCTCAGAGTGCTACTTGTTGGAAAACTGAATAACCAATTTAATCATTGTTTAGCTGCTAACCTAACAGGAAAGGTGGACCTAAACCGTCATCCTTTTTTTTTTCTTTTTGAAATATAGTTTTGCGTGTAAAATGTCAAGAAGAAGAAAAAGTTACCTTTGAATATTATTTCAACTGTCCTGCATAATCACATAGCACAAAACATGACACCTTAAAGTAGCTCATTACATCTGTGAAGCTTAATTTACAAAGAAATACAGCACTAGCACAACCACCCCCAAGCCATAGAAGGGGGGAAAACCAATATTGGTGAAAACATACTGTCAATAACCTCAAAAGATTCAATCTTCATTAAATTACCACTTTTTCTGAGGGTGCATCAAGGTCATTTACAGTGGAAAACCAGTCCCAGTGGAAACTTCTGCTTCAGTTAACAAGGGGAGAAGTTTGTCCCAAGGCCAGTTCAACTATACTTACTAACATAAACTAACTAAAAAGCACTGGACCTAATTAAATGAATCTTGAAATTAAAAACAAATAAAAAAAGACCAAGAAGAAATAAATTGAAGTAGGGGAAAGGAAATTGGTGCACTCACTGGTATCAATATCATTGAACTTCCACTTCCTATCACCCACAAGATTGAACCTGAACTTATGGTCCGAAGAAGAAGAAGAAGAAGAAGAAGAATTGTTGGTGCAGCACAGAATCTTGGGCGAAAAGGGATGATTCTGGCGGTAAGGGAGAGCATAAAAAACTGGTGATGGGCTAACTAGTTCTACTCCTGCAAGTATTTTGCTGTTCATCTTTTTTGTCCTTTTGGCTCTAAACTTTCAAGAACCATTTAGTTTGCTTCTCCATTTTCTGAGATTGGAGATTATTTGTGGAGTGTTTTTGTAGAGAACTGAAGACAGTGATCTTTCTTTGTTTTTCCTCCTTTTTTTTTTTTTTTTTTTTTAGTTTTTAGGATCTGATATCAAAATAATGCATCGTACGGTCTGCTTGCTTTATGGATGAAGTTGGTAGGTCAAAGCTCGTCAGCTTTCATACTATTTAGGAACGTGTAAATTTTTCTTATGGGCCTCTTTGAAGACTTGAAATTCTGGAAACTACCATTTGGTCCCCTAATTTCCAACCTTGGCTAAAATCTCATAATATGGACTATCTTTTTTTCATAAATTGAAGTCATCTTTAAATCAAAATAGCACGGGCTAGTCATTTTTCGGCCTGGTAATTTAAAAATAGTTAACGTTTGTAAAGTTATTTAAAAATAGGCATTGTTTTGTTGCAACAACGGAAAATTTCAGCACAATATACTGGAGATCGGTGCACCTCTGTATGAACTTCCAGCATATTATGCTTGAACTCAAACACGCTGAAAATTTCAGCATAATATATTGGAGATTGGAGCACTTGTGTATGAACTTCCAGCATATTATGCTAGACCAGTACATTATACTTGAGTCTCAATATATTATACTGGAATTCTAATATATTATGCTGAAGTATTTTTTGGATTTTGAACAGTATTTTCGTTCAAATTTAAAATTTTGATTACTTTTGAAATTGTGATGAAAGATTATTTTCAACTTCCATGCCAAGCTTGATTCACATGAGATGTTATTTAAAGTGTAAATAAGTTTATGTGGGTAGAATTTCTTCTACTGAATTTGAAAATACAGATTCCAGGTGACTCACATGATGTTTATTTTGTCTCAAAATTATCTTCTTTCTCCCTTCTGGTGTGCTCATTTTCCACGTTGCTAAATCTCTGGTCATATCACTCATCATTGCACTTGCAATTGTATCACTTTTGGTACAATTACTTAAGAAAAGCATTTTGATTCATTTTTATATATTACAACCACTAGCATTTAACACGGGCACAATAATTTGAAAGTTTTTATCTAATTGAATTTGAGTGTAGTTTAATATAATTACACAATTTAATATATTTATCTGTATATTTAGAGTATGTTTGAAAAGTCATCTAGGAATGAAAATTTGGGTGTAATTACATAGTTTGACATGTTTGTTTGGCCAAGTAATTACTTGGTCAGCATACAGTTAGGTGTAATTAAAGGGGTGTATTTACATTCTCCAATTCTCATCGGAGGTGTGAGAATTGGTGGTAATTACATTGTGTAATTACAAGGTTGCTGTTTAGTTTCTTTCCTTTTTGTTTTTATTATTCTGTTTTTTGAAACTACACCTTCTAATATTATAAATAATGAGTCACTAACAAACTTAGCATATAATGAGTGATGTCATTAAAGTGGAATTTCGTTGTTGAATTGGTTATAAACTTATTATGTTTCCTAATCTTAAGTTGTAGTGGAACTTACAATTATTATGTCGGAATTGGACATATGTTAAGCTTCTTCTTTTTTTTTTTTGAATTTTGATATTGTGTTATATTCATGGTTCCAATTACTTGTTTTAGTAGTATTGGCTCACATTGTATGTAGATCATTTTTTACTTAGAATTGATAGATTAGTTTTATCAAACATTTGAATAATGTTATGGCATTATATTTATAAATATTAATTTATCAAATATGAATTCTATGGTGTTCTTACAAAACATGTGTTTTTAGTTTTTGTAAGTATCTAAACTAAATAATTAATTTGGAATATATATAAAAATTATTTTCACAACATTAGTTATAAATATATGATTACTAATTAATGTATATTCACGAAAAAAATATATATCTTAAATACCAAATATAATATCATTTATACTTATAAAGATTTATAAGCATACACTTATTAGATTAACTTTTAAGTTTTGATAATTACTTCATTTAAGATTTAATATAACTATATAATTACACTTGTGCAACCAAACAACAAACTTGTAATTACAATATAATTACACTATGACAAACAAACAAGTCGCCGTAATTACACAATTGTGTAATTACTACCCTAGTAATTACATCAATTCCAATTACCTGGTGGCTTTCCAAACATACCCTTAATTTTTAGTCCACATAAAATTATGCATAATTAAAATGAGGTAACTACACTTTGCAATTATCAAAGGCGATAAAGAATTAATGGTAATAATATAGTATAATTACCATATCATATTTCAAATATTATTTTTTTCTTTCTAAATATATTCTTAAAAAACTCTTTTCCTCCTCAGATTTGTCTCTTCGAGCGTACTTCTTGCTCCTAATTCTAGCCCCGGTGTTCCTTTTACTTTTTTCTGCCTAATGCATATTTTCTCTTACTCTAAATCTTTTTAACCCTCTTTATTGTTTTATTTACAGAATCTATGGTAGTAATTTGTGATTTATTGTATTTTTTCTTCTTTATTCTTCCTTATGATATCATTATTAATAAATATTATGCTTTATTATAAATTTAAAATGCTCGTTTTATATGTCTTCTAGATAGACTAATAAATAATGTTCATTTTTTAATTGCTTGATCATGTATGATTTTAATAACAAACTAAAAATTACGATGTTGACAGCGATTTGCAGCTGTAAAGGTCGTCTGTGAATAGAGTTATACAAGAAGAGGAAATAATGCTAATACCAGGCTGCTATTCATTTTTCATCAGTACATGTTACAGGAATGTCGAGCCCCAGTTGTACTCATATATCCTAAATCCTATGCTATTTTTGTTTTTCTGTTCATTCCTTTCTTCCCTGCTTTAAAATTTACATCTTAGCAATACTGTATCTACAAAACATAACGTTGCTATTAACCAACCACCAGTTTCCGACCCTCTTCAATCTTCCTCAGTGTCAGCTCCTTGTTAAGGCAAGGATAGCACCATCATTGTTGAAGTGTACCATAGAGACTACTCTTATTTGCAGGTTAAACGAGTTAATTCTTGCGATCATCTATTACACTCTTGAACTAAATCAATCTGTATAAAGCTATTGTGCTAGACTGCTGCCTATTGAAGAACTATCATCTCGAACTAACTCCCCGACCGGGTTCTCCTGAGCCCACATAGCTGCATCCGTGTAACCTTGCTCAAATAGCTTATCAAGAATATCATCTTCTGCTGGCTCAAGCGCCCAACTGAAAAGCTGCAAATGTGGCCAAAAAATTGGATGAGAGAAAACTTGCTATTGGTCTATCACTAGAAGAACCAGGCGATTGCCCGTAAGATGTTCAAGTACCTGGCGGGGAGTCGCCCTATTTTCAGGGTTGCAGTCAGGACTTATCCCGATTCCTTGCAATCCCAACCGACTGGCTGGAAAAGCACAAACGCGCACCTGGATACAACCAATAAGTTGTTAACTGCCTCCAGCAATCAGATTAAAAGAAATCAATATCCTGATAAGTCACCGCTATTTCTATTGTGGAACTGACAGGTAAAAAGCACAAGCTGTTAGCACTAATGGGTGTGGCCTAGTGGTCACTAGGGGCAAACCTTGGAGACCAGGGTTCAAATCCTAACAGAGACAAAAAAAAAAAATAGGTGCTCACTTTCCATCTACCTAAACCTCTGTGGTGGGAGCCGGGAGGTAGCAGGTAACAATCGAGGTGCACGTAAGCTGGCCCGAACACCACCATTATATAAAAATGTTGCTAATAAATGCTGGAAGATGTAACATGAGAGGAAAGACAAGTAGATTACTAATCAAACATACAGATAAAGTCTTAAGAATTATAGGTAGTCAACAACCCAGGGAGATTTGCTGAATTTACAGCTATTAGTTTTAGGCTATATAAGAGAACATAAGGACAGGGAAAATGCATTTTCATTTCTTATTACTAATTAAACAGGAGAGACTAATTTACAGTTGAGAATAATGTATATATTAGCAACTCCGAACTAATTCTAGAGCCACAACAGTCAGGGCTTCAGTTGACAACTAGTTATCAGATGACTTGATTTAAATATTTGTCTACAGATGTCCGAAGTCAATTAAATAAATGTATAGAAGGTAACAGAAATATCTCTTAATGGGTTGGATTGATTTACCTTCACCCTCTATAATATAAAGTGAAGTGAAGTCGGGTGAATAGACCAGGTCTTTAGCCATTTTTTATGAACTTCATCAAACTCACAGCATTTTTCTTAGAACTGCAAGTTGGTTATTTGAAACGTGCTTCCTCTCCAAAGATTATTTCAATGCACATGACATACAATGGCAAAATCAATCCGCAACTGGCGTACACAAATGACAAAGCAAGGTAGTCATGACTGGACATGTGCAGTATAGCGGACTACTTAATTAATTTCTTCAGAAGTTACCGTCTGAGCAGCAGATGTGGGTGGCATAAACAGTGTTAGTCCCCCATCAATACAAAGTTTATTCCTGAAAAGTGTGGCTGGCCTTGGAGCAAGATATCTGTGATTCACGATACTTTGAAGGTTTAGATTAGAGTGTGAGCTAAAAGAGAAGCCAATAAAGCCATAATGAATGTGTACCCAGGGATAAAAGAAGAAGTAAAGACAGCATTGATAAGATCCTCCTTAGAATCAAACTGATCAACCAATAAGCCTCTGGGCCTCCAAAGTATCTGTGTTACAGCAACTGGGATGAAATGACTACATCATTCTCAACCCAGATAAACCATATTGTATTGCATAAGAGCTTCAAAATATCAGCTTGCACGAACAAAACTTAGTCCACACTTACCACGAACTCTTCCATTGCACCTAATATGAGCATCATCTGGAAGAAATTTCTCAAGAATTTCTCTAAGAACAGCCTGGTACGGGATGACATTTTTTAGATGCTTTAACATTTAAATACCAAAAAGCTAAATACTTGTCATCAAGAACAGTACTCTAGATCTCGATGACACGAGATAAGCCAATTTTAAACAAGCCAAGTTATTTTCCAGTGACATAGAAACATTTGCATTCTGTCACCAAATAAGAAATTACAATTTTATGTGGATAAATCAAGTCATGAATAAAATTTCTATACGCCTGTCACTTAAATCTTTTACTCTTAGATGCCCAATTCATACACTTTGACTGAGGCAAACACATTAAAATTATCAATTAATCTACTTCATTTTCACGAATGACTACAATTTATAGATCAAATCTGTTTCATAGACTTTGACTGAGATCAAACCTATCAATTATCTTAAAAGATTACAATCATGAACGTATATGATTTTTATAGCCTGCACAATTAAGAAATTATTCACATGACACTTACACCAAGGCGAAATGCTGTCCCGCTGAGCCGACAATCTTGAGCTAATATTTTGGTAGCATCTAGAGCCTCTTGCATACTCGCACCAGAAGCAACCACGGCACATACAATTGCACCAGCAGAAGAACCAGCCAGTGGTGTTGTCTCCTGGGAAAGAAGAAATATGTCGGACTGAGAAAAGTCATCTTTGTAGTTCTAATTTGTAACCAAAATGAACATCCAACCAAGACCCTCCCCCAGTGATTAGAGTCCGGTATAACGGTTTCTTAACCACTTGACCTTAATCCTCTATCTCTCAATAAGCTTATTAGCAAATCAAGCTGCTTGAGTATTCAAGGCAAAAGCTCAATAAAATACTTATAAAGAAAGGCAAACAAAAAGGTCTGTAGCAACTTAAATTCTCAAAGTATTATCCCCATTAATAGTAAATTCTCTTCTTTACGTAAAATTCTCTTTCTTACACATCATGAAGTACCATCATAGGAACAAACATTAGGCCCAAACTCCAGATCTCAAGGGTCATATGGTCAACGACAATATCCAACAACAGATGTAACAAGTACTTGTCCAATTTCTTCATCTATCCTAATTCCTATGTGATGTGCGGGGTTAACATACATGTCCCCGAATCCTCAAGTTCCTCCAAAGAGCAATGCACTATGAAGTGAGCTATACACACTCATTTTGGCTCGGACATCTAGCACTCGATTAACGTCACTCACCCATCAATAGTTAAATCCAATAAATATGTATCAATATACTACTGCTAAGTTCTTATAGTCTATATAAGATCTTTCAACTACGTCTTAATCCCAATTAGTTGGTGTCCCACTATAAGAATCCTCTACATGTGTTTTGTTATATTCAAATTATCAATTCACTAACTGAAAGATATAAGGGTAAAGAAATTCTTAGTTATTTACATTCTCTATAAAGTTCTCCCCTTTGAATGTATTTACCGGCATTTTGCTGGTATAAAACAATTATACCTCAATGAAGGGGAGTTTTAGAGTAACAGTAAAGTTATCTCCGTATAGGTCACGGGTTCGAGCCGTGAAAGCAGTCACTAACGCTTGCATTATGGTAGCCTGTTTACATCAATACCCTTGGGTGCGGCACTTCTCCGAACCCTGTGTGAAGGTGGGATGCTTCATGCACCAGAGTGCCCTTTTTAAAACAATTATGCCTTAACCCCAAGCTGCATTTTGCTGGCATACATCAATAAAATATTAACTGGTAAGGAGCTGAAGCAACATTCTTTTATATCCAAACGAGCTCAATAGCCTATTACTATGCTCATCGCGGTTCATCCATCTAGGTTCCCACTTCTTCCACTCCCCTTCTCCAAAGTCAAATAAAACTTGTTATGGATTAGCAAAAAGATTATATATTGATATTATCTTACTTGATCAACTAAAGAACCAAGAGAACAATAAGCAGTATTATGCGACAACCAAATACTAACTAAAGCAGAATATACCAAACCTTGATATAGCCCTTCTCAATGAGAAGCTTAGCAACCCCAAGATGATAAGGAAACAAAAGCCCAGCAGCAGAGAAGCTAAACCCAGGGCTAGTCACCGTTTTCATGCTCTTCTCAGCTTCCACATCTTTTTCCCTCTGCTCCCACACAACCTCCGGCTGAACCGGGTCCTCAACCACCGTCGCTATCCCTTCCTTTCGCCGTTCCCAAAAGTACGATTCACTCTCTTCTGCACCACTAACTATACTATTCCCACGCCTCAAAACTCGTGATGCAATGCCTAGGAAAAGCTCGCCGGTCGCCACCGCGAATGACTTCTTCTCCGCAGGTGCCGCATCCAGCGGAGGAGGGGGAAAGGGAGGTTCTTTGAGGGTGGGTGGTTTTGTATTGGGGTTAGGAGGAGGAGGAGGAGGAGGTGGAGTAGAATTGGCGGAGAAATTGAGGGTACGAAGTGGGAAAACGACATGGGGATTGGATTTAGGGTTTAGAGGAGGGCGAAAAGGACGAGGGTTTGAGAGGAAAATGGAAGACATTGGTTTGTGATTACGTTGTGAGGAAGAAGAAGAAGATGTTTGGTAGGTAAAACGTTTCATATGTATTCCTATATGTTTCGTCCAAACGTATACATGCTTCTTGTATACTGATTCTTGGAACTTATTATATGTACGACATGACATGTATAAACAACCAAATGCAACAGTTTATTCTGTGCTCCGCAAATTTGTGAGCTTTGAGACATGAAACTCTGTTGGTTTTGCCGGGGAGATCAATTGAAATACGAAAAGAAAATACTATATTTCTGCAGTTATCACCGCATCTTTTGGATTTGTTTCCTTCTTTTTTTTTCCGTCTACTCCAGCTATTTTTATTTTTTTCTGCCAGATATTGGGATTCTTTTTCTTTTAAATCTTTTTTCCTTTTTTCTTGTCTTAAAAAGGTGGTAAAGTATATATTATGTATACACTTTGATAATGGTGTCAGCCTGAGCCAGCTCTAAATATTCCAACCAGAGACCTGCTCCCTCCCACATTACTGCTATATTTTGAGGAAGTTATTGGTTAATTGCTGTAGTTTCTCTCCTTTTTTAACCAGCATTATTGGTTAGTTGAACTTGAACACAGATTTATTTTGGTGGCCTGTTGGATACTGAAAACTACTATTGTTTAGAAAAGCTATCAAAAAAGCTTTTAAGATTATTTTTAAATTAGTTTCGAGAAAACATCACAATAACGATTAAATAATCCAAGAGGATAACCAAAGTAGTCATACATACAAGACCAAAAAGGGTTCTAGAGCTACTTTCTTAGCTCATAGATGTTGACTTCAGGTCCACCATAAACTTACTTAATTACGCCAGTTAGTCTAACTATTCACCAAATTTAGGCTAGGATCATCCATTCCATTCATATATCACGAAAAGGGGAGGGGTGGGGTGGGGGTTTGGGGGGGGGGGAGGAATTGAAATTCCATAATTGTGATGCATTGTTGCTAATTTCTATATTGGTCGAAATTCGGACTTAACTTGATAACCTCGTTGGTCGTGGTGGAAATCTAAGTCGGCCGCCACTTAACTATGAGGGGCCCCTTCAAGAGAGGCCGACGTTTGGTCGAACAGAGGAGCAGATAGATGCGGTAAGATATGCTTAGGTTAGGAAGAGATTGGAATATTCTCTCGCTTGCACTTTTCTAGGCTTTCTAAAGAATGTTCCCTATATATAGGAAGAGAAAAAGAGAAGGGGGGATCTAGAACCCTCTGAAAGAAAACACATTTGTAACTTTGACTATTGAGAATATACAAAATTTGTCTTTTCTACTGATTCTTGAATTTGATGATACCTTTTCATCTACAAGATCCAAGATTCATGTATTGATCCACGTTTGCCATTATCCATACTACACAAAGGATTGATTGGTCCTGGTCACTCAACATTTGGGTTATATATTCTTCTTTATTACATTTATTGTCATTGCATGCATTTAATCTACATCTCCCCTTGAGTATTCATTGGCAATCATCATACACGTCTGGCTTGCATTTACTATTGCGACACATAAACTCATTTTGTTCGACATTAAAATCTCATATCTAACAGTCATTAAGCTTAACCAGTGTTAAAGAATGAACGTGGACATAAAGAATGAATGTAGATAAATTACTTGTACTATACATAGATAGAATATGTATTGAGATTTGATAGCAGATTTTTAGGAATTTCCTTTTATTTCTTTCCATAGTTAGAATCCTATGTACATATATAAATATGTATCATTTCATGGAATAAGAGAACAACTTTTGATTCTTCTGATTACATGGTATCAGAGCCACATTTGTGACTTCGCCGGAGTTGAGTCTGTCTCGCCGGAGTTGAGTCTGTCTCGCCGGAGTTGACAAAACTTTCCGGCAGACACGTGGAGGCGCGTGTGTGGTCCATTCTCTGAGATCGGCTTGATTATTCAGTAAATTGGTGGTTATCCTTTTGATTGCAGAACCTCGATTTTGGGGGGGGGAGGGGGAAACAGTCTCGGCCAGATTGTATTACAACCAATTTTGGTCAGGTTTGAGTTCTACTGTTTAGTTTGTTTCTGAGATTATGAAGTGTTCATAAGACCATATAGTTGCATCTGATTTTGCTTGTCTTATGGGTTGGTATTTCTTGGTTTGGTGTTAAGTTTCTGTTCAGTCATTTTCTTCTCAGAAAACTTTGGTTTGGTCTCTTTACTTGTTCTGTTGGTTATTAAGAGAATTTGTTTGCTTAAAGATGGGTGATAACAGGACTACCATGACTGATATTGTTCCTGCTATGTCCAAAAATTACAAAACATAAACTAAATGGTTCTAATTATTTAGAATGGAGTAAGACTACTAGAGTATATTTGCGTAGTGTTGAGAAAGATGACCATTTAGTTCAAGACCCCCCTACAGATGGAACTAAAAAAACATGGATGAGAGATGATGCACGATTATTTTTACAAATTAGAAATTCTATTGATAGTGAAGTTGTTGGTTTGACTACTCACTCTGAGTTTGTCAAAGAACTAATGGACTATCTAGAGTTTTTATATTCTGGGAAAGGGAATATGTCTCGAATCTATGATGTGTGCAAGAAGTTTTATCGTGTTGAAAAGGGTGATAAAACTCTCACTGCTTATTTCATGGATTTTAAGAACACCTTTGAGGAATTAAATATGCTTCTGTCGTTCAGTACTGATATTAAGGTGCGGCAGAATCAGAGAGAGCATATGGCCATAATGAGCTTTTTAGCCGGTCTCCCTTCTGAATTTGAGACGGCTAAATCCCAAATCTTGTCTAGCTCTGAAATTTCATCTCTTAAAGATGTCTTTAGTAGGGTACTACGCACAGAGAATTTGTCATCCGCTCAACAGAATGTCCTTGTTTCTAAAGGAGGAGAAAATGATCCAGGAAGAAGATCTGATTTCAGGGGAGGAAGAAATAAAACTGCGGAATCCGGTAAAGATGTGTGCCATTATTGCCATGAGCCAGGCCACTGGAAGTGGAACTGTAAGAAATTGCAGAATCGTAATCAAAATGGCACTCGAGAAAAAACTAATGTTGCAGCTGCTCCTAACCCATCCTCTGATAGAACAATTCTTGTCTCGGCGGAGGAATTTGCTAAATTTTCTCAATTTCAAGAATCACTAAAGGAATCCACTTTCGTTGTTGCTGCTGAATCAGGTAAAGCATGTCTTGTATCTGTTTCAAACAAATGGGTGATTGATTCAGGTGCCACAACTCACATGACAGGTAATCCTAGTACCTTTTCCAGCTTTCGTCCCCACAAATCACCATCTCTTGTAACCATACCTAATGGTTCAACCTACAATGCTATGGGATCTGGGACAGTTAAACCAACCCCTTTTATTACTCTATCATATGTATTGAGTCTGCCAAAATTTTCCTTTAATTTAATCTCTGTGAGTAGACTTACCAAAGATCTAAATTGTTGTGCCTTATTCTTCCATGATCATTGTTTGTTTCAGGATCTTGTGACGAAGCAGATTATTGGTAAAGGACATGTATCTGATGATCTCTACATCCTTGATGAACGAGTGCCTCGGTCTATTGCCTGCTTCAGTGTAATGTCTCCATTCGAAGCACATTGTCGTTTGGGACATCCTTCTCTGCCTATTTTGAAGAAGCTTTTCCCTCAGTTCCATAGTATTTCTTCATTGGAATGTGAGTCATGTCAGTTTGTGAAACATCATCGCAGCTCATTAGGTCCTAGAGTTAATAAACGAGCAGAGTCTGCATTTGAGTTAGTTCATTCTGATGTATGGGGACCATGTCTAGTTGTGTCCAAATTTGGGTTCAAGTATTTTGTTACTTTTGTGGATGATTTTTCTCGGAACACGTGGATTTATTTTATGAAAAGCTAATCCGAAGTTTTTTCTCACTTTTCTGTTTTTTGTGCTGAAATTAAGACTCAATTTCATACTACTGTACGCACACTAAGGAGTGATAATGCTGAAGAGTATATGTCAGAATCATTTCAGTCTTACATGAGACAAAATGGGATTATCCATCAGTCATCTTGTGTTGATACACCTTCTCAAAATGGAGTTGCTGAGCGGAAGAATAGGCATCTACTTGAGACAACTTGGGCACTTTTGTTCCAGACGAAGGTCCCTAAACAATTTTGGGCTGATGCAGTCTCTACAACTTGTTTCTTGATTAATCGTATGCCATCTACCGTGCTTAGTGGTGGTATACCTTACAGTGTTATCTTCCCGAACAAGCCATTATTCCCTGTAGAACCAAAGGTGTTTGGAAGCACATGTTATGTTCGAGATGTTCGACCATCTGTAACCAAGTTGGATCCCAAGGCCTTGAAGTGTGTTTTCTTGGGATATTCACGACTTCAGAAGGGATATCGTTGCTACTCTACTGACCTTGGCAAATATCTAGTGTCAACTGATGTGCCATTCTCGGAGACTACACCATTTTTCCATACATCTCCTATTTCTACAAGTCCATAGGAGGAAGATGATTGGTTAGTCTATCAGGTCACCAATGCTTTGACATAACAATCAGATGGTGTTTCTCTTGCATCTCCCAGTTTTTCTATTGAGCATCAGACAACCGTTGTGCCTTCCAAAACTGCTCAATCTGCGCCAACAAGACCGTCAATTGTTCAATTGTACTCTAGGAGACGAGGGATCAATGATACATGTCCTACACCAGTTGCTTCGTCATCGGATCCTCCTCCGTCTGATCCTTCAGAAGATCTCGACCTTCCTATTGCCCTTCGCAAAGGTACACGTCACTGTAAATCCACATATTCCATTGCTAATTTTGTTTCTTATAACCACTTATCTCTTACATCTCGTTCTTTAATTGCCTCGTTAGACTCCATCTGTGTCCCTAAAACAGTGAAAGAGGCCTTGAATCACCCTGGATGGTATGATGCAATGCTTAAGGAGATACATGCTTTAGATGAAAATTACATGTGGGATCTAGTGGATTTACCCAAAGGAAAGAAATTTGTAGGATGTAAGTGGGTATTTGCAGTTAAGGTTAATCCAGATGGGTCTGTGGCAAGACTCAAAGCCAGACTTGTGGCCAGACGTATGGGGTGGATTATTCAGACACTTTCTCTCCGGTTGCTAAACTCACTTCTGTCCGCTTATTTATTTCTCTAGCTGCTTCTGAGAATTGGCCTTTGCATCAGTTGGATATCAAAAATGCATTCCTTCATGGTGATCTCCGTGAAGAAGTGTATATAGAGCAACCACCTGGGTTTGTTGCTCAGGGGGAGTATGGGAAAGTATGTCATTTGAAGAAATCCTTATACGGCTTGAAGTAGAGTCCGAGGGCTTGGTTTGGCAAGTTCAGTGAGATAGTTCAGGAGTTCGGGCTGAAAAAGAGTAGATGTGATCACTCAGTCTTCTATAGGCAATCGACAATTGGTATTATCCTCCTTGTTGCATAGGTCGATGATATTGTTATTACCGGAAGTGATTTTGCTGGAATTTCATCTCTTAAGTCCTTTCTACATACTAGATTTCACACAAAGGACTTGGGCTCGTTGAAATACTTCTTGGGAGTAGAAGTAAATAGAAGCAAAAATGGAATTTTTCTGTCTCAAAGGAAGTATATTCTTGACCTGCTTGCAGAAACTGGAAAGTTAGCAGCCAAGCCTTGTAGTAGCCCAATGGTCCCAAATGTGCATCTAACGAAAGATGATGGTGATCCTTTTGACGATCCAGAGAAATACAGGAGATTAGTTGGTAAGTTAAATTATCTCACTATAACTCGTCTGGATCTTGCTTTTGTTGTAAGTGTTGTTAGCCAGTTTATGTCCGCTCCTACGGTCAAACATTGGGCAGCACTGGAACAGATTCTATGTTACTTAAAAGGAGCTCCTTGACTTGGCAGATTATACAACAATCGTGGGCATTCTCATATTTAGTGTTTTGCATATGCGGATTGGGTTGGATCCAAAATTGATAGAAGGTCTACTACCGGCTATTATGTCTTTGCGGTGGAAACCTGGTATCGTGGAGAAGTAAGAAACCGAATGTTGTATCTCGATCCAGTGCAGAATCTGAATACAGGGCTATGGCACAGACTACGTGTGAGGTTATGTGGATACATCATCTTCTAACTGAAACTGGGATAAAGCATACTACACCAACAAAACTTTGGTGTGATAATCAAGTCGCTCTTCATATCGCCTCAAATTCGGTGTATCATGAAAGGACAAAACATATTGAAGTTGACTGTCACTTTATTCGTGAGAAGATTCAGGAAAACTTGATTTCTACTAGTTATGTGAAGACAGGAGAACAATTGACTAATTTGTTCACAAAGGCGTTAAATGGAACTCGAGTTAATTATCTTTGCAACAAGCTGGGCATGATCAATATCTATGCTCCGGCTTGAGGGGGAGTGTTAAAGAATGAACGTGGACATAAAGAATGAATGTAGATAGATTACTTGTACTATACATAGATAGAATATGTATTGAGATTTGGTAGCAGATTTTTAGGAATTTCCTTTTACTTCTTTCCATAGTTAGAATCCTATGTACATATATAAATATGTATCATTTCATGGAATAAGAGAACAACTTTTGATTCTTCTGATTACAACTAGGATTAACCCTTCATCATATTCATCAACTCGTTTAAAGAAAGGATTAACACGTTTTTGACAAAACAATTTCGATCCAAAAATTCCTGCTTGATCTAACTACAAGGAATACATTTATTTGCTATTATGATAGCCGATCATAGTTAAATAAAGAACTTCTTTTAATACTGAATTCCTACTGCAATGGTTCAAACAGCAACCACATTGAGACAATCACCATCCACAGAAAATATGCCTAAAGAGGGACTCTATATGATGGATCCACCATTCTTAGAATAAACAGGTTTCCTTGGTTGCCCCTTGATATCCTGTAAATGATGACGTCATATGAAAAGGCAAAACTAAACACAAAGGAAATTAGATGACAAATAAACCAGAAATAGAAGGCAACGGGCAGACAGTTTATTTTTTGAAATTATTTTCTTTAAGGTCAGAGGTTCACTACATATAAGAACTTGAACTTGCGGTCCCAATCACCCCACTTAACCTAATGTAAAGATGGATCATGTTAGGGTGGGAAGAAGTCCTTTGGAGGATGTACTTAACTTTAACTATAAATTACTAGTCTATAATACCAACTTACTAAACATCAGTGTTCCCATTTCAAATATATTGCTTTCATTTTCATAAAATTGTTGTACAATTAGCCACCTGAGCACGCTAGATGTAGCGTGGTTCACGTTCACCCCAAAAGAAAAGCGAAGAGCAATTTCATGGCTAATAAGAGAAGCGGGAGTATGGGCTTACAATCAAAACAGTCGATCTTTATGAAACGAGGAAGCTAAATAGGAGAACTGATGCTGATCGAAATGTAGTTTGTCAATGGTATGCTCTCTGAACATGACTAGCCTATAAGGAAGACCAGCATACAAGAATCATTAATGATTACAGAGTGGTCTCTTTTTCTTTACCTTAGTTCTTCGTCCAGGTATGTGATTTCAAGTTGACCACGACCACTTCCACGGCTTTTTATGGATATCTACAAGCCAGAGAAAATATTGGTCCAAGAAATTAACAAGAAAAGCTTTATACACTCGGTTGAGTGTTTCTACCCAATTTGCGATGAAGCAAGCAAGAACATAGAGATAGGTAAGTAGAATTGGAAATATCTTCATGCCACAGTCATGTGCCTTAATGAATACAATAAATTGCAGGCTACTCAAATTTCCAAGCCAAAACTAAGGTTTCACCTACCAGTCCAGCTATCTTGAAAGAGTCAAATTTTACAGCAACTCTCCGTTCATTAAGAGGAACTAAATTGGCGGTGGCCTGCAGAGTTGTAAGAAAACTGAACTTAACTTTATTGCAAATATCAAAGATGAAACATCTTCTTTCTTAAAATTGACAAGAGATAACCCTTTTCAAATATATGGCAAATTTTTCTCTTGGAATCCAGGACAATGAGAATCTCACCACGATTGAAAACGTAACTATTATAACTTTCAAGGAGCAAAAACCAGCCTATGATATATATCCTGACAGAAACCGAGCATCAGTTTTTTACCTCTTACCTTTTCACAGCAATTGCAACCATCCACAAAATGCAGCAGTTCCAACAGGTTATAATAAAATCACATACTTATATCTTGCTCAAACACACACACACACACACACACTGAGATCATTATCGATCCAAGTATTTCTCTTTTCCGTGTGAATCTTCCTATTCATGGAAATATCTCATATCTTAAAGAAAGTGGGACTGTGTGCGTGTGCGTCTTTTTTTCCGGGCAAAAGAAAACTTCTTCAAAGTTCACAATAGTTTTGAAAAGGACCTTCTTGAAATCTGAATGCTGCAAATACTAATCAAGGTGACTAAAATAAAGAGATACTTATGAAATGTATCTCACAGGGCAGAAAACCAGGTTACCAAATGTACACACTACACACACACAGAAAGGTGTGTGCGTGTACGGTGTACATATATATGAACCATGAGACGTGGCCCTAATACTCCTGTTAAGAGAATGTGGTCCTTCCACTGAAAGTGGAACTTACTTGACTAGATTTCCTGGGTATTACTAACACCAGTAACTAGAGAAACAGGCAAATTTTCACATGTTACAAGTTAAATAGGATAATATTTTCACAGCAGAAGATAAAATACTCGAGATTCTTTCCTAATTTTCTGTGGGATAAAAAAAATGGACCTGATTGAAAAACGGCCATGTCTCCATATTTTGAGCCCTCAATGTATCTGCATTGATAGCCTGGTAAATTTTTCCATTGGGTCTCAAGATTTTGGGCCTCTGCCACAATAATAACCGAACAAGAGCCTTGTCATTACAGTTAGGAATGAAGCACATTAAACAAAGAAATTACACAACAGAATACTGGTCATAAGCTCATTAAGCAATAGTGCATATGTATATCACAGCTGTCTTTAATTTTTCCTTTCTAGAATCTTGTTGTCGTTTGTCACATTAGACTACGTCTTTAACACAATATTGATGGTTGGAGTGAAGAAAACAAATCGATAAGTGTGATCTAAAACCAACATTAAACAACAGAAGGAAAATAGAAAAGGAGTTGATCATCCAACACTCTCAGAAGAAGAAGAACGAATATTTCTGCGAAGTCAATGAGAATAGAAAAATATTATTTATTATGCTTGATACTGGAAGCATAGAGGTACTTTGTTGCTATTTAATTATAAATTCCATAAATATCGGAGCAAACCGATAGTAAGGACTATGCGAATTGGAAAACTAGTCAAGCACAGAAAACACCCATCATAATCATAATCACCCAATTTGGTTGGTTTGTCACATCAATTATGATGGTTGTGTCAGCAGTGGTAAAGGAAGGTCGGTCCCCAGGATTTGTATCGAATGAAGATCAATATCCTATCCTGGAATGTTCGTGGACTTAGCTCCATGGATAAATGTGGTCACTTGAATTCCATATTCAGAATATGGAAGCCTGATATTATTTGCCTTCAAGAAACAAAAATTGCACAGTGGAATATCGAAATGGCGGGCAAATTATGGGCTGGTCGTTGGGTGCAATTTTTGGCGCTGGAAGCAGATGGCACTAAAGGGGGTATTATTTTTCTCTGGGACAAACGACTTTGGTCAGCCACCTCCCTGCTTAAAGGCTACTTTTCATTTTCCATCTCTTTCTCCAGTGTTCTAACTAGTTTTTCCGGTGGTATCTCGGGCGTTTATGCACCGCTCAGTAGAGCAGAAAGGCAAGACCTTTGGCTGGAATTAGCTGCTGCCAGAGGCTTACAAGAGGGTCCTTGGGTTATTTGTGGGGACTTCAATGTCACGAGATTCCCGTCAGAACGTAGGGACAATCATAGTAGCTCTCCTAGTATGTCTGATTTTTCAGATTTTGTTGAAGAAATGGATCATGACCCTCCCCTGGTGGGTGGTCAATTCACGTGGGCTAGAAGTTTCATTTCTTCCAATGTATCCAGAATTGACAGATTTTATTTTTGTTCGGCGTGGGATGAATCGTTTGGTTTCATCAAACAATCTTTACTCCCCAAGGTCTTCTCAGACCATTCCCCTCTGCTTCTTCAATGTAATCAGTGGAATAACAATGCTAAATCTTCTTTCAAGTTTGAACATATGTGGTTGGAAATAGAAGGTTTTGTTGATAGAATCAAGGATTGGTGGAATTCGTTCATTGCTCATGGGTCACCGGATTTCATTTTTGCCTCAAAATTGAAGTCCCTCAAATTCAAGCTTAAGGAGTGGAATTCTAATTCTTTCGGCTATTTGGGGGCAAGAAAACTCTCTATCCTTGAAGAGATTTTGAAACTAGACAATGTTGTTGGTGTTAGAAGTCTCACTGATGATGAACTTGCTATAAGAGATGGGTACCAAATGGAGCTGAAGATGATTTCTAAACAAGAAGAAATCTTTTGGAGACAAAAGTCTAGAAGTATCTGGTTAAAACAAGGAGACAACAATACGATTTTCTTTCATAAAATGGCAAATGCTCATCGTAGATATAACCACATTGATAACCTGGTTATTAATGGTAGGTCAGTCACGGATGAAGAATCTATTAACAACGAAATTCTGGCTTTTTTCAAATCCTTGTACAGTGAAGATGAACCCTCGAAGCTTCCCTGGTCTTATCCAGACTGCCCACGCATCTCTATGGAAGATAACTTGGAACTCCAACAACCTTTTCTTGAAGAAGAGATTCTTGCGGTCTTGAAAGAATGTGAAGGAGATAAAGCACCAGGGCCAGATGGTTTCACGATGGGCTTTTATCAGAAGTGCTGGAGCGTCATAAGAAATGATTTCCTTAATGCCTTGCATTATTTTCATGAAAAAGGACATTTCCTTAGGAGTCTCAATGCTATTTTTATTGCTCTTATTTGTAAAAAGGTGGGGGCTAAAGAAGTTCGTGATTCAGACCCATCAGTCTTGTGGGTAGCTTTTATAAGATTCTCTCCAAAGTTTTGGCAGGTAGGCTAAAGAAGATTATAGGGAAACTCATCTCTCCTCACCAATTGGCATTCATTAAGGGGCGACAGATCACTGATGCAGCCCTTATAGCCAATGAATGTTTAGACTCTAGATCTAGACAAGGTACCCCAGGCATTCTCTGCAAGCTTGACATTGAGAAAGCCTTTGATCATGTAAACTGGAATTTTCTCTTATCTCTTTTGGCTAATATGGGCTTTGGGCAAAAATGGATCAATTGGATTTCTTTTTGCATCTCCACTGTCAAGTTTTCCATCCTCATTAATGGTTCACCTCACGGTTTCTTCCCCTCCCATAGAGGTCTCAGGCAAGGAGACTCTTTATCTCCTTTCCTTTTCATATTGGTCATGGAAGGGTTGAACTCTATGATTAGGACTGCTGTTCTTCAACAATGGATTAGAGGTTTTTCTCCATCTGTTAGGATTTCTAATTCTTTGTGCATATCTCATATCCTTTTTGCGGATGATACCCTCATATTATGTGATGCTGAAAGTTCTCAAATACTTTATTTGAGGGTTATTCTACTAGCCTTTGAGGCAATCTCCGGTCTTCACATAAATTTTCCGAAGAGTAAGCTTTTCCCAGTAAATGAGGCTCAGAATATCCGGTTCCTTGCTGATATTCTAGGATGCTCCATTGGCTCCTTTCCTACATCTTATTTAGGTCTCCCCCTAGGGGCAAAATCTACCTTGGTTTCCATCTGGGATGGGGTTCTGGAAAAATGCGGAAAGAGATTGTCCAATTGGAAAAAACAGTATCTTCCTTTGGGTGGAAGAGTAACCCTTATCAACAATGTTCTAGATGCCTTATCCACATATACAATGTCATTATTTCCCCTTCCCGCATCCGTTTCCGATAAGCTTGACAAGATTCGAAGAGATTTCTTATGGCGAGGGAACAAGGAAAAAAAGGCTTACAACATCGTCAAATGGAATACTGTTATTCAAGATAAGGAAATGGGAGGCTTGGACGTTAAAAATTTGAGACTTCACAATAAAAGTTTATTGTGCAAGTGGCTTTGGCGTTTCAATTCAGAAGAAGAACCCCTCTGGAAATCTGTTATTTGCTCTAAATATGGTTTATCTTCGGCGTGGACTACACACATCCCTTCTCCACCCCTCGGCCTCGGAGTCTGGAAACATATTAGAGCTCTATGGGATTTGTTGGGGATCACTCTTCATTCAGGGTGGGTAATGGAAGGAAAATTAGTTTTTGGCATGATGCATGGCTTGGTCATTCTCCTCTGAAGGATTTGTTCCCTTCTCTTTTCATACTAGCTTCTGGCCTTCTCTTGTCCATAGCAGATTCATGGCAGAACCAAGCGTGGTTCATCCCCTTCAGAAGGAACTTTAATGACTGGGAAATTGAAGAATTCTCACGGCTTTTAGAGCTACTCAACACGTCTCCTCCTCTGGGCTCAAATTCAGACTGTCTTTTCTGGAATTCCAACTCTAAAGGTCACTTCTCCGTTCGAAGCTGCTATCACACTCTTATCAATACACCTTCACAATCCCTTTGGCCTTGGAAGGCAATTTGGAAAAGTAAGGCACCTCACAAAGTCAAATGTTTTGCTTGGTTGGTAGCTCATGGAAAATGCCTTGCTCTGGACAACTTGCAAAAGAAAGGCAAAATACTTTGTAATTGTTGCTCGCTATGCGGAAGGGATTGGGAAGATGTGAACCACTTATTTCTGCATTGCAGCTTCACTAGTCAGATTTGGCATTTTATTTTGTGTCATGTTGGTATCAGATGGTGCATGCCAAGGACCACAGTTGATTTTCTCCTCTCATGGCACAAACAGGATATGCATAAAGCGTCGGGTTACATCTGGAAGTCTATCCCAGCACTAGTTTGGTGGGTCGTATGGAGAGAGAGAAATGCTAGAGTTTTTTATAACAAAAAGGACAATGTAGTTAGTCTAAAGCACAAATGTATGTTTTTGCTTAATTTTTGGTGCAACATAACCTCGTCAAATGTTTTAGAGTCGGAGGCGTTGGCAGAGTTTCTTAGTTCTTTACCCTTTCTCTAAAGTTATCTTTTAGATGTACTCCTATCCAACTTTTTCTTAAAGTTGGCCCCCTCTTTACATCAATAAAAATCTTTCAGTTACCTATCAAAAAAAAAATCATAATCACCCAATCAACCATATCATTTTGATGACATAACAAAATAGAGGAAGCACACCTAAAAATGGAAGCCATCTTAACTACTGAACCAAGTAATATTCCACTGCAGTTTAAACAGTCGGAGAAAAGGAAAGTGGAAACGCCAGTAGTGCATTAATCAAAGTTGTTCTCGTCCATTGGAGTATCCGACCCTTTTTCTTAAGGCTAAATATCACTGCACCTAAATTACAGCATGCTAAACTACCCAATAATATCTTTTAGACTAAAAATGGACAGAAAACAACAAAAGGGAGCCTAACTTTCTGATTATACATAAAACAATTATAGGAACTGATATCACATGCAGAAGAAGCAACTTTAATGTGACTAGATATATACATCATCCTTGCTTATCTCATTTGGTCTAGTGCGAGGAAGATAGGTAAGAGCGAATTAGCTGCCTTAATTTTGCCAATTTAAGGGCAATGACCTATGTATTTAATTCCGATAAAGAACCAAAGGATAGAAGTGATTAACTATCTTGTATACTTCTACAACCCATATGAATCTAAAACCAACAATTTCAGTAATTGAATTAATCTGCTCCCTTGAGAAAAGAGGGGATGATAAATGGGCAGGAGCATCTTAGCTTCTGGAAATATGCAGAAGAAAGAACAGACTAGACAGACCTTTGTTTGCAGAATTGATTGAGATGTGGTATACAAAAGCTCCCACTTTCCATTCAATAAGCTTGACTTCAGGGGTTCTTTCACTTTATTAGCTGCCTCAAGTTTACTTGCAATCTGCAGACAAATTATGCATGATAACGCACCAGGAATGATATAGGCACCGAATAAGAGCTATGAACCAGCAATTTCCCCCTATTCGACTTGCTAAGGCCAAAAGGAGGATATCGAAGACACTCCACAAACTAAACTCATCGCGTTCATTATGTCCACGTACAAATGTCACTGATTCGCCTGAGCATAATCCTAATCATGTTTATTGAATTGCACGAACCAATTCATACAAGCTTAAATNCCCCCCCCCCCCAATTGTGACCAAATATGTTTTTCTAAACCAGCACACGGCGTACTGTTTTTGTTATAGGAGGAGGCAAGAATGAAACCAAAACGCTTACGTGCTACCATAGCATATTGAATAATTGTGTGAACCCCTCGTCTAAAAGATTAACTCACAGTAACTGGACACTTTATTTATTTAATTTAGCACTGCAAAAAAGTCCCAAAATACCTAAAATACAGTAACAGATTTTCAACTTCACGGCAGCAGAAATTAACCGCGAGTAATTCGAAAATAAAGATTAAACACCTGATCAACAAGCTTTTGGTCTTCAGGAGTAGCCACGGCACCACGATCAAGAGGGGCTATGGCTTCAAGAAGCTCAAGCTTAAGGCTCTCAATGTCTTTGCTTTTGGTCGAGAAAAACGGAAAGAAGGACACCTTTGTCCTCCACTTCCAAGATTCCGATACTTGCTGCAATCGTCTCTCACAGTAAGGCGCATGATTGACCGGTAAATTCTCGCAGAAGGGTTTTGATGAGAATTTTGCATTTGCTGGGAAAGAATGAAAAGTGGCGATTTCCAGTTTAACTGAAGAAGATGAAGACAGAGAAAGAGTAGCCATTCTTTTGATAATTTGCTTAAAATTTTAAATGTTACTTTATTTTTGGTATATTATGGAGGAATTTAGGATAAGAATTTTGCACTTAGCTAATTTTTGGTTCCTGCCACCGTTTGGTGGCCTCTCTCGTGGCCTCACACCTAAATTATTCTCTGGTCATTTTTATTTGGGATTTTTTTATTTTTATACACCTATTTGAAATTTTATTACTTGTAATATCTATATTTAGTTAATTATCCAGTATACACAAGTTTTATTTACAAAATATATATAATCTATTTTAAAAGGCTCTCAAATCAATTATTTGTGTCTTAAATCAATGGATTTAGTTATCCCTTTCCTTTTTTTTCTCTTCTTCTCTTTTTTTATTTTTCTTTCTCCTTAATATACTTTAATCATTGATCTCAAAGCTATTTTTCTTCCAAACACACAGAGTCATTCAAGAAAACAGGAAAATCAAAGAAAATCAAATTTACGAAAAACTTGATATATCTTTTGATTTATTACGCAGTTGACACCTTTAAAATCCATACCCCGAGAGACAACATATGTGGCAATTAAAACCCATGTTTTTCCTGCTCTGAAGTTACCAACGACATTTTCTCTCTGCATTATAATTGAAGTGAGTAGGAACTAGAATTAGTGTCACGATAGCAGGATACAAAATTAATCAAGCAAATATAAACCATAACCCTGAACTTAAAAATTCACATATATTTTTCTATCAAACTTCATCAAATAAATAATACCCAAAACTCCTGCAGTTAAAACGGATCATAGATTTTTTTGTTTTCGTGTTGGATCACACTCAATACTTACAACAATTTATCTACAACTTTTATACATTACTTATACACAGTTAAATACAACTACAATATCATACAACTTAAATACAATTTTTATATAAATTTTATACAATATGTCGTTTGTATATTTTGTATCTGATTTATACATAGTAAAAATAAATTTCGTACAACTAATTATATATTATACAATTTATCTACAACTTATCTACAATTTTCTTATATTATTCCTACAATTTTTTTATAATTTTACTACAATTTCGTAAATATAGTGCATATCACGTCTTGTTCTTCTTCTTCTTCTTCTTCTTCTTCTTCTTCTTCTTCTTCAAGTTTCAATCTGAATTCAGCCAAAATCAAGTCTAATATTCACCAGAACACCTTCAAAGTTGAGATATAAACTCCAAACCATATTCCCAGTTGTTTGCAACAACACCCAACCCAAACAAATAATGATTTTTTAAAATCCAAATTCGAATTCAAAGCTTCAAAGCTTTTTAATGGTTGTCAATGGTGGAATTACTGCTATCTTTTTCTTTGTTTTACATTATTGAATTAGGGATTGAGAGATAGAGAGAGACGTAGAGAGAATGCCCAATTGTTTGCAACAACACCCAATTCAAACAAGTAATATTTTTTTGAAAACCCAAATTCGAATTTAAAGCTTCAAAGCTTTTTAATGGCTGTCAAATGGTGCAATTGCTGCTCTCTTGTGCAAGATACGTGGGGGAGAGGGGGTGGGATGGAGGAGGGGGGATGGGGGAGGAGTGGGGGGAGAGGGAGTGGGAGTGATTGTATGAATTGATTAATTATCCTTAAATTCTAAAAATGTACATAATTGGTAATTTTGTATGTAGGAGGTAATTAAAGTGAAACTTGAGTAGGGAGGGTAATAAAGTTTCCAATAGTGTATAGGTATATAAAGATTCCTTTTTATTTTTGGGAAATTTCATACCTTTATCAAAAAATTGTTTTCAAATATTTGCGGTAGATTTCTATAATCAGTTATTTATTAGGAAGAAAGGGGAAAATTAAGAGCTCGTTTGGATTAGCTGATTGTAAATAGCTGATAAGCCTGAAGTGTTGAAAATTATTTTCAAGTGTTTAAACTAATTTTTAAATAAGTATCTACGTGTCTGGATTGACGTGCTGAAACTAATGATAAACATTTGATGTGTTTGATAGGAATGTGCTAATAAGTTGTTCTTTATTAAAAAAACTAAAATATTCTTAAAACTTTACAAAATATAATAAATTAATTAGGTTTTTAGTAAAGAATAAAATGAACAACGAATATGGAATGAAAAGAAAGTTAGAAATTTTATTTTGGAAAAAATATATTGTGAATTAGAAAATATAAACTAGTAAAATTCTTGGTCAAACTAAAAGACATAAGTTGGGGGTGACCAACTTATCACTTATAACTGATTTTAGCTAATAAGTACTTGGCTTATAAGCAATTTGTGTATTTACAGATAAGCTAAAAGATCCTTATAACCCAGTTTGACCAGTTTATAAGCTTAGCCAAACACACTCTAAGAGCCCGTTTGGATTAACTGATTATAAATAGTTGATAAACTTTAAGTGCTGGAAATTATTTTTAACTGCTTAAACTAATCTTTTAAATGAGTATTTACGTATTTGGATAGACGTGTTGAAACTGATGATAAGCAGTTGACATGTTTGGTAGAAAAGTACTAAAGTTGTTCTTTTATTAAAATGACTAAAATATTCTTAAAAACTTTACAAAAGATAATAAATTAAAAAGTTTTTTAGTAAAGAAAAAATGAACAACGAATATGGAATGAAAAGAAAGTTAAAAATTTTATTTTGGAAAAAATTATTTTGTGAATTAGAAAATATAAACTAGTAAAATCATCGGTCAAATTAAAGGCCATAAGTTGGGAGTGACCAACTTATCACTTATGGCTGATTTTAGCTAATAAGTACTTGGCTTATAAGCAGTTTGGGTTTTTATAACTAAGCTAAAAGATCCTTATAAGCCAGTTTGACGAGCTTATAAGTTTAGCCAAACACCTCTAACTTGCTTATCTTCGCTTATTCTCCTCTCATTAGTATACGTACCGGTGCGTTGCGCGGATAATGTAAAATTTAATATTTGAAAAGAAAATATTATTTATAGAATATGGTAGACACAAAAAGCATATAAAGATTCATTTTTTGGCTCACTTTGGTGTTTTTGGAGTTGATAGACTATCCTTAGTCTTTTGTTTAATCAAGTTTTTGTGATTCAGTTAATTCAAGATTTACTCAATTTTTGTGAGTAAGGATATTTTATGATATTGTTTTCCTATTTCGCCATGTATACAATCAACCTAGAAAATCAGATTAATTATTTGGATGTATTATATTGGTAGTAAATTGTTACTGGTGGAAATTAGTAAGCAATTGTCAAGAAATATGGTAAATTCTTTTGGCAGAATATGTAGAAGTTTCAGTATTTGTAGCGAAAATATATAGGAGGAAGATGATATTTTATTTATTGAATTCAATATTAGGATGTATTATATTGATAATAAATTACTAGTGCTGTAAACTAGTAAACAATTGTCAAACAAACGTTCAAAAACATAAATAAAAATAAGGATTCTCCATGTAATTGTTTCATGGAGATAGTTTCATGTATTTCAGGATTTTGGAAATTCATACACAGTTGTGAAAATAACATTAGCAACAAAAAGAGAACCAAGGGTACTACACAAGTAGTTTTACATGGAAAGTTTCATTGAATTGAAAACTATCGAAAATTTATGAACTATAGCATCAGAAAAGAGGAAGTATATAAAAAAAACCAGTTATGAATACGTTACTTTCACATCCTTTAAAATCAACTCTATACAATATGTTATTTATGGCTTGGGGCCATTGGAGGTTTCTCACATTTGAGCCACTCTAACTTTCAAATTCTATTGCATCGAGTTACTTGAAATTTGTCTAATATTGTAACCATATTTGCAAAGTTTTGTATCACGAGCACAGAGAAAAAGGGAAGGGAAAAGAAATTAAAATGAGGAGCCGCATGAAGCATTATTTGTAGTTATGGAGAAAGTAGATAAGTTATGGGGTTAGGTTAAGATACCCACATTTGAGAAGATGATCATGTGTTTTGTTTTGTTTTATTTTTTTAAATTATTTCTTTCTGTTTCTTTTTGAATCAAATTCCAAAAGTGGGAGTCAATTTCCAACGTGGATCAAAGTAATTTTTTTTTACTTTGATTTGTCAGGTTTAACAAATATATAAAAAAACAGTCCAACAAACATGGGACTCAATATTGATGTAAACTGTATTGGAAGTTTTTAATTTTTTGAACTTGTCTTAACAAATTAAAAAAAATATCAAAAACGTGGGATTCAGATGTTGATATAAACTGAATTAGAATTTTTAAGTTTTTTGAGCTTATTTTCTATTTTAAATTATTTTTTGAACCTCCAAATTAGTTGGAGGTTTATCCTAAAATTTAACACATGTTCAATTATTGTTTTGACACTTGGCATAATTATATTGATTTGCTTCTCTTATTCTATATAGAAAGAATAGAATATAGATTTTTCTTTTTTAGGTTAACAATAAAAAAAAAATTCCGTTACCGGGAATCGAACCCGGGTCTCCTGGGTGAAAGCCAGATATCCTAACCGCTGGACGATAACGGAAGCTTGTTGCTTTATTTCCACCGAGTCTTTATTTGAACGTTGACTACAAAAAAAAAAAAGAAAAAAAGAAAAAAAAAAGGAAAGAAGTTCGAATTTTTCCTCTTCTTTATTTTTATTTTTGGGTACATTTTTCTTCCAAAGCCTTCCCACTGTTATGTCTATGGAAATAAAAAAGATGGTATAATTGATATAAACAATCCAGGTTTTTTTTTTCTCTTTTCATTACATTGGAAAATTATGTAAGAGGAAAGAGGGACATCATTTGCCTCTAAATCTACTCATAAATGCCTCTTCTTCTATGGAATCTGTTCCTCATTCTACTCCACGTTAAAACAAGTTTATGAACTTCAAATTACTTTGTTCATTTTACGTTTGAGGCGTAATTTAACCAACCTTTAGCAATGGATTACTTGTTTTTTCCATTTTTTATTTTATTTTAAAAAAGTGCTTATTTTAGACATTTTGAGTTAATTACTTATTTTTTTAAATTAAAATTGAACCAATTTTGAGTACCCTAAAAGGGATCCTTTCTGTATCGACCATTTCGAGTCAAGAAAATATAAAATCATGTTACCTATATAAGAATAGTGCATTTTGAGTCCTTCATTGCAAAATACATTCTTGTTAGATGGCAAATCCTTTTTGACTTTAATATAAAACAAGAGAGATACGGCTTTCCTCTATTTTCTAACAACAATATTTATTTTTTAGAAAAAGAAATAATAATGCGATATTCTATAGACAAGCAAGATATTGAAGTCTCTTTTTTATTTATTTATGATGTATTATCCTCAACTCACTTTATGAAATGATTAATTTCTCCTCGAATTAGGTATTTACTTCACAATACAAATAACTCTAGATTGTTCATTTTATTTGAAATGAGAAAATAATACAACATCGTCATAAAACAAAAAAAATTGTTGATAAATTCCACGTATATAATAAACACAAGTGAATGCCTATTCCCAAAGCATCAATGATTTCATTTATATTATATAGCTATAAAAACTACACTAAAAATTTATTCTATTCTTCTACTTAAAAGTCGAATATAAAAATTTGTTGATATTACGCCTCACTACAAAAATCTTTCGTACCCATCTATCGTCTCTGAAACATTTTGATACGGTTTGCCCCGGGCTCGTCCCGAAAACGTCTCTTAATTTTTGCAACCATACTTTTGCTTAATTTTTGTGAGGTGATTCGTCATATTGTACTTCAAATCACTAAAAATGAGTGTCATACGCCACAATCGGGCCTCCGCCGCGTGAAATACATAAATAACCGAAAAAATGATGACATACAACAGTTCATGCATCTCTCCAAATTTTGGTCGTCTTCTTCTTGGTAAACGAAAAAGAAAGCGGACATAAAAGAGAAACAGAAAGCAAAAAGGGACAAAAAAAATTTGACCAGCATTTACTCTTGTTTTGTAGTAGTTTAGTTTTTCCTTTGTTTGGTCTTCCTCTTTCTGAGAACCGTAACTGCTTCATTGATACCTAAGTTGGTGATTGTGCTTCTTACTTGACTTATTATTCTCTGTAGGTTCATGGCTCTTTCATCTTTCCTTTTTTTTTAGTTTATCAATTTTAGTTGCTCAAATGTACTTACATTTCTTTCTCTTATCTGGGTCTTGGTTTATTTTCTGTACATAGGTGACTCGAATTCTAAAGATAGCATCTTGGATTGCCCAGAAGACACATTAGGTAAAAAAATCTATCTTTACTGTAGTTTTTTTTGCAGCTTATGTAACTGAATGTAGGTTCTAAAAAGCCATTTTTTTTTGTTTTTTTGGCCCTTGGCTACCTTAGGGAAGATTCAAAAGAGTGAACTCATTTTCTTGAATTAGTGAAAGACTTGGACAATTGCTTGAATTAATTGTAAATTAGCTTTTAATACAATGTCTACAAGTTATGCTTGTGTAGTATTTTATATGTCTGAGAAGAGGTGTAGGCTTTTTCTTCCTGGCAGTCTCTTGTTAGAATCTAATAAGATGTGCTTGATATTTAATTTGCCACCATATTTTGAAGTCATGTGAGTTTTACAAAACAGAAGGCGAAATTGCTTGTACTAGTGCATCGAAAAGGATCTTATTAATCACTCTCTTTAATGAACCATTTCCCCTGAATTTGATCATGTAACGTAAATATTGAATTTCGGACATAATTAAAAAATTTGGCGCTCATTTTCATGATTCTTCTTTCTTGTTGACTGATCTATACCTATTACTTCTTTTCCTACTTGGAAACTCAAAGAGTTCATGAAAAAGTGCAAGTGTGTGAAGATGGAGGTACATGATTTCAGCTCAGATGCCTTTTATGCTCATTACGACGAGCTTTTTAGAGGTTTAGAATAGGTAAGGGTATAAATTAAGCGAAGCAATTGTATCTAGTTTTTCTGATAAAAGTTTTTGATTGATGATACACTAGGTTCTTGCATTTACTGCGCTCGATGGTGTCTAAACTGAACAGAAATAGTCTATTTGATCCTAATTGAGTCTCTGTCCACTGTGACATTAGGATTCTCAGTCGAGCCAATGCCACGTGGCATATATAAATGGACAAAAAGTGATGCATATATTTTTGTTCAGTTCATGCATCTCTCCACAATATGTTCGTCTTCTTCTTGGTAAACCAAAAGAAGTGGACATAAAAGAGAAACAGAAAAAAGGGACAAGTGGACAACAAAATCTGACCAGTATTCACTCTTGTTTTGTAGTCTTTCTTAGTTGGGTCTTCCTCTTTCTCAGAACTGTAATTCTTCGTTGATATCTAAGTGGCTGATTGTGTCTCTTCACTGTAGTTCTTGGCTTGTTATACTCTGTAGGTTCCAAGGCTCTATCATCTTTCCCCTATTTTCATTTATTGATTTTCGTTACTCAATGCACTTACATTTGTTCATTCTGATCTAGTTTTTTGTTACATAGGTGACTTTGGAATTCTTAAGAACGCATCGTAGTTTACCAAGAAGATACATAAGGTCGATAATTGATCTTTACTTTTCTTTGCCCTTATGTCACTGCGAATGCATCTTTTTACCCTGGAATTTAGGTCCTGTAAATCCAATTTCTCGAATACTTTTTATCCTTGATTACCTTAGAAAGGACTCAAGGGAGTGAACTCATTTTCTTGAATCAGGTTATTTATCCTAGTTTGCAGATGTCAATTCTTGCTCTAAATTAGTGAAAGACTTGGCCGATAGCTTGAACTAATTTAAATTAGCCTTTAATACAATGTCTATAACTTATGCTTGTTTAGTATTTTAGTTTATTAGATGTGGTGACTTTTTCTTTCTGGTTAGAATCTAATTTTGCGAGAACAATGATGCTTATGCCTTAGATTCACCGCCATCGGTTGCTAGTTCTTTATCTTATTCTTCAATGACAGTGGCATGAAGGATTTCTGCAGCTACTCTGATTAAGCAGGTCTCAGCTCGAAAACACTTCTCTTTTTTCTCTGTGTTCTTTACTGAGAAGGGCTTTTGGATAACTTGATACTTAACTTGCTAACAGATGTTGAAGTTATGAGAATTTTACAAAAGAAAAGGAATGAAATTGCTTGTACTAATTTAACAAGAAAGATCTGTGTAATCATTGACTCTTTATACCTCATGATTTTGATTATGGATTGTGAAAGTTGGATTCCGCTAATTATATGTAATGTGTTTCATCTTCATATTTCTTCTTGTTGCCTTCAGAATTATCAAAGCAGACTGATACTAACCTATTACCTTTTTCCTGCTTGGAAACTGAAAAAGTTGGTAAGTATAGATACATGAATCTTAGGTAGATGATTTTGTCTAGGGTGCACTTATACTCGTTACCAGAGACGGACCCATGTGTATGGGTGAAGGGTCACCGGACCCTGTAAACTTCGGCCGCTACCCTCAAGGTAGGGGTAAGGTCTGTGTACACACTATCCTCCCCAGACCCCACTTGTGGAATTATGTTGTATTTGTTGTTGTTAGTATTGGTTAGAGAAAATATTTAGTGAAACTTTTATATCTATATCTTCGAAGAAACATAAGTATTTCATTGACACACCAAGATGCTATAAATAGATGTTTATATTGGGTTTCTGGCTTAACCACTTTCATATATGGGTTAACCGAACTATCTATACAACACGGAATTCTCTCTTACCTCAACAGCTGAAACAAAAATAAGTTTTTAATATCTTTTATCTCATGCTTACTGCTTTGAACAATCTTCTATTTCTTTCGATCACGAATAATCTGAAAGGACACACTTCTCCAACCAAAGACCCCCCAAAATAAAAGAATAGATCCAAGAAGGCACAATGGTGTAGTTCGTCAAGCTGCCACTCTTTTTTTTTGTCAATCTTCTGTAACCCCAAATCGGTAGTATTTCATCCCATCTTCTAGAAGTACCAGTATGATATTAAAGAGGAAGCACAGAGGTCTCGATGTGGATGAGGCACGATAGTAACAATTTGGAGATTTCAAGTTCAAATCCCAGATACAACACTTGATGTGCCATTCCTCCAACAATGGTGGGCATGATTATCTGGGCAATCTATGCTTGTGTACTAGACAACTACTCGATGGATTAGTCAAGTATGTGCAAGGTGTTCGGACACCACAAACATAAAAAAAGAAGAAGTATGCAAGGTTGCATGAGTTGATATGAGACTGCAGCGCATTGGAGGGTGTTTTGCATCTTTTCCATGTTTTACATAGACAACACCGACTCTTAATGATTTTTTGCCTTACCTTAAGTTAGTAGTTGTTACCGTAGCATCCCTCATTATCAGCGAGAATTAGCATCCCTCATTACAAGTAGGAAGAAAAAACTATTTTCTTGGTAGTCTAGTATTCCTAATAATCTTCCAGACTTCCCTCTTTGCCCCTTCTAATAGTTGTATGTAACATAGCCTCACCGTGAATGATTTCCACGTAGCCACCCTCCGTATTATCTTGTCTATTGCTTTCCTCCCTATTGAATTATCACATAATCCACCCGTTTCAATTTATGGTGTAGTTTGATTGAACACGAAGTTTAAGAAAGAAGTGAAGACTTTTGAAACTTGTGGTCGTAAATATGGCATAACATTCTTGTGGATATAATACTTTTGAACTTCTGGTCTTAAACATGCGATAACGTTTGTGTGACTATAAAAACTTTTTATCAAGGGTAAAATGAGAAGTTCAAGGTAAATTATTTCCAAATTTAAGGTGTCATTCTATTTTAAATGGATTGTTTAGAAAATACTGCCATTCTTTTTGGAATGGGGGAGTATTTTATATAGGAACGCTTCATTATCTTTATCTTTTTCCAATCTTGAACGGCCCTCATGAAACTTGAAACCCATGAACTTCACTTTCATCTTTTTTGTAAATAAGTAGCCACCATAGTTCCTCTACTATAAGGAGACATTAACCATTTCGCAATGGTGTGTGTTTTAGTACGAAGCTTTTTATTTCCATTAGTGTTGAAAAATCCAAAAATGAGAAAGAATTCGTTTTCCATGTCACCAAATTTCTTACAAGATCTTTAACTAAAATGAATAGGCCTTTTCTTTTATAAACCAACCATAAGGAACTAATTCCGGAGATAATCTTATGATATGTTTGCGATTTGTTGTCTTGCTCTATCACCCAACACAAGTTTCTATGATGATATGAGACTACAATGCAATATCGGATCCATAATATCTTCTCGATGTTTTCCACACAATTAATATCAACTCGTAACAATTTTCCGCCTTCCCTTAAGTTAGCTGCCGTATCTCATTCCACGTTATCAACAAGAAAAAAAGCTACTTTGGTATTTTGGTATTCAAAATATTCTTCAACACCTCACCTTTTTTCCCTTTTAATAGCTCCATATACTAGTGTCGCAACCTTGAATGATTTTCCCTAGGCACCCTACATATCATCTTGTCAATCCCTCCCCTCTCTATTGAGGTGTCCTATATTTTCTATAGAAATTCCTTAACCTTATTTATTCTTAGTGTTTTTAAAAGTGAAAAGCGCAAAAGCGACAAGGTCTATGGGGCTTGAAGAGAAAAACGAGAAATAAAGTGTTCGCTTCTTTCCATATCAAAAAAGTGCATAATTCTTTGAAGTGAAGTGCAGAAATTATGGAAAACTAAAAATACCAATTATAAATGAATTTAGTACTATAATAATCAAATTGCAAATAAAATAACTAGTTTTAACCTGCAATATTCAATAAGTGCAAAATAATCCAACTCCTCAAAGTTGATGTTCAACGACGAGATCTTTGTTTTAATCATTTAGTGCTTCAATATTTGAAACACATGGCTTAACCCCTGACATGATAATCCCTAGCTTCATGTTGCTTCATTACTTTAAGCAACATCGATAGCGCCCTCGTGAAACTTATGTCTCGTATACTTTACTTGTATACCTTCTTCAATGATTAGCCATCATAGTTTCTCTATAATTATGAGAAATTAACCATTATGTGAAGGTGCATATCTTGTATTACCTTTTCTTTCCACTAATGTTGAATATTGAAAAAAAAAGGATAGAAATCTTTTCCATGTTAGCTCAATTTCATGACATGATCTTTACCTAAAATGTCTCGACTTTCTTCTCCCTAAAACCAGAGACGGTGAAGGGGAACGGATTTAGGAGATAATCTTAATATGTCCGTCTTTATCGTGACAACACATATTGTCATAATTGTGATATGAGATTACAATGCAACATGTGGTGATCACTATCTTCGCCATGTCTCTACATAAGTTACACCATCATAATGATTTGTCGCCTTCCCTTATGTTAACCACATTTATATAGGATTCCAATTCATCAACAAGGGGTAAAAGCTATTATATATTTAATGAAATATCAAAGAATCCCATTTTCGATCTCACTAAATACGTATACATCTTAAGATTTACTATACCATTTTAATTCAAATTAACAATTTTTAAATCTTTTTGTTTGTGAGGAGCTGGATGAGAAGAAACTCCTACGTCCGATTTTGTAGTAGAGATGGAATTCAGAAACAACCGTCAACCATTCCCTAAAAGAACCAGATTCCGTTCCAGTAGCCTTATGTAGTATGATCTCATTGAAATAATTATTCTCTCAACACCCTCCATGTCTTCTTGTCCGTTCCTTTTCCTTCTTATTGAGGTGTCATACATTTTCTATAGGAACTCCTCAACTTGAACATATTCACCGGCCCTCATGAAACTTATAAGCCATGTAATTTCCCTATCACCCCATTTTTTAAAAATGTAATTAGCATAGCTTCTTTTATTTATGAGAGATCAACCATTTTGGGAAGTATCTTTTGTACTAACCTTTTATTTTCCAATAGTTTTCGGAAGATCCAAAACAGATAAGATTTTTCGATTTTAGCTAAATTTCACAAGATGGTCTTTACTTTAATGGCTAAATTTTAACCCTAACATGATGAAATGAAACTGAATATGGAGATAATCTTAATATGTTTGTCTTTATCTGTCACCCTACTAATATTGGTTTGACCAATGTTCTAATAATTATCTTGGTAAATGTCTGATTTATGTGACCACATTTTATTTCGGTTAATTGTTCCGGCAATTGTCGGCCTTCTTTCTTCCCAGTGATTGCCAGCCTTAATTACCGGCCTATTGCTTCCAGAAAATATCAGACTTCTGTCACAGCTTTTCTTTAGGTTGTTTGTTGGCCTTAATTGCTGACTATAGTACTCTTTTTATTTATTTATTTTGGATAAAGAGCTGCCTATTGTTCTTCCGGGCAACTAGGCACTATATGGTGATTGTTAACTGTTATGAATGTAGTATTTCATTAATGTTGATTTTTCCATATTAGCTTTCAGGCGGAATTAGTTTCATCACTATGAGCTTGTGTTAGGAAGTCAAACAGGGCATTGATAGGTGCAGACATAATGAATGTGTCAAGCCGTGCAATAAATGCGTAATTTATAGATATCCTTCACATTCATCCCTCTATTTTCTGTTGTGTAAGTCATACCTATATGTAAGTGTGTCTTGTATTTTGGTAAAGAAAATGTAGTGCACATTAAGTTATCCGCTACTATATCATTGAAAATAAGGAACGTTATTCAATATGACCACATTTTTTTCTCTATTTTTTCTTCTTTTTTTTAGAAGGGTAAATTTTAGTCATGATCAGCAGGTGCTGTAAGTTAGAACTTCTACATCTTCTTCTTCCCTATGGATATTGGGCATTATAGAAATATCATCTTACCGACTTCCCTATCTGTGACACAAGTCATTTCCTTTTCACTCGAGATTTAAGCCAAGCGAGTTAAATGTTTATTCTCCTTGGTTGCTTCATTTTTGAATAAGCATGGTGCATGAGTTACCTAGCCTGAAATTTAAATGCTTAGGCCTTTTTCCCCTTTTCTTTGGTGGTTGGCGTTTCTTGAGTTAATTCAAAATCTATCAGCAACCTGCTTCCATCGGAAACTTTCTTTACTAAAGAGGTTACTTTCATGTGACATATTAATTATTCTATTCTTTTTTCTTTCCTTTTTTTGGTTTGATAAACTACCGGTATTTGATATGAAACAAAATCTCTACGCTCAATAATCTTTCTGTTTCATTGATAGGTTTCAGCTCAAGGTTCTGTCGATAGACCAAAGAATTTATGTATTAACTTCTAGTACAAAAATTATTAATTTTCATTGTCACATAAAAAGGGTTAAGGAACTGTGCCATTGCCAGTGCCTGGAGTTTTAATTTCCGTAATGCACAAAGGGACTCTGAACATCTTGCTAGTTTAGTTGGGTTTGTGAAATATTGACCACCAACTGGGGACTTCAAGCTACAACTTTATGTTACTTTCAAGGTGTTTAAGAAATGCTGGTGCTATTGTTCTTCACATTTTTAATGTTTGTAAAATCCACCTTTGATGGTTATTATAGTAGGAAGAATATGAGATAGGAATTACAGAGGGCGTGATTGCTGGTTAAAACTGACAGGATATAGGTGGGCGGGAAGTTATTTGCCTCAGCAATGTTTATTAGGTACATTACCTTGTAGCAATCATTTCGATTAGCCCAAGCTACCTCTTCAGTGTTCCAATGACTATTTCTTCTCGTGTCTCCTTATATGTTATTGTGAAGCTTTGTGGTCAATTGAACCCATTTTATCTCTGTAATTAAATCATTCTATATTGAACTTAAAGGGCGTTGAAACGCAGAATAAAGTGCCTTTAGAAGCTTTCTGCATCATATGATATTTAATTGTTGTTACTGTCAGATTTATACTCAAGGAATAATTGATCGGATGTGATACCTGAGATTACTTCAAGTATCTTTCCTGTATTTGCATATAGATTTATGTATATGTCAAGAATAGAAGATCCTGTTTCTTGCAGTTCCTCTTATTCTGTCTTATTTTAGACCGTAAGAAGTGGCTATGCTCTTAAGTTGGAACTGCTAAGTAATATTTATCTTAGGACTGTCTTTTGACTCATCATTCTTTTTCTGAACTGTAATGGCTGAGACTCCATTTTTAATTGTGACCCCTGTTCAAACTTTAGTGTGAGGATATAGCTCCAGTCTTTGCCTAGAGGGTGTACTGAGAAGCTCTTCCTTTTTCTATTTGGCAGGGAATCTCATTCTTTGATAAAGTAGTTGGCAAGGAATCTCATTCATCTGGGTTATTGAGAAATTTCAGTGTAGCCATAATGCGAGCAGCTGTCATCTGAGTTTGAAATGCTAGGAACGACAAAATTGTACATAGCTATATGTTTCCAAGAAGATTTTCTGTGATGGATGTAAATCCTAGGTATGTGGTTGAAAGGGATAATGCTTTGCAAAGAATTCAGCATGACTTGTGGCCACTGGACGAAATTGATCCAAAGAAAGAAAAGTTCCCTTGTTGCCTTGTTTGGACTCCTCTCCCTGTGGTTTCTTGGCTTGCACCTTTCCTCGGACATGTTGGCATATGCAGGGAGGATGGTACTGTTATAGATTTTTCTGGAACCAACATGATTAATGTTGGCAATCTCTCATATGGAGCTGTAGCCAGATACTATCAGCTAGATAGACGGCAGGTATGTGTCCATGACTGCTTTCATCCATTGCAAAGTCCTACCCCATCCCCCTAAAAAGAAAGAAGCAAGAAAAGTTAAATAGGCACTTGCCGTAGATCCCTTCAACCAATGGCGGAGTCAGGATTTTCAGTAAGGGAGTCAAAATATAAAAAATTAAACACATGAAGAAGTCAAGGGGAGTCGACATATAGTATTTTGACATTTAAAAAAGAAAAACTTTTTACCTAGCTACGTAGTGTTATTTTCCGGCGAAGGGGTGTCAATTCTCACCCCTTGCTGCATTGAATGACTTTTAGAACTCTACAAATAGGTTTTGGTAACTTTCTTTGTGCTTAAACAGTGTTGTTTTCCTCCCAACCTTTCTGGACACACATGCAAGGAGGTTTATCAACACGCGGAATTTGGGACAGCAGTAAATTGGGATGATGCTCTTCACTCTTCTATATGCAGCTTTGAGCATAGAAATTTCAATCCTTTCACTTGCAACGACCACTCATTTGTCGCTAATTGCCTGAACTGGCTATCCTATGGAGGGTCAATGAATTGGAACATGGTTAATGTTGGAGTTCTTGTGCTGTCCAAGGGGCAGTGGGTTGATAGCTCGTCAATCTTAAGATCATTTATGCCTTTCGTTTTCATGGTTTGCTTTGGACTTTCAATGGTCGGGTGGCAGTTTCTGATTGGTATCTCAAGCATTTTCCTTCTTGTTGCTGGATGGTATATCTTGGCAACTTACTGTTTCCACAATCTGGATGAGTATTAGGACCTTGTGCTGTTAGTTCAAGACTAAGAAACTGAAAATGTTTTTCCTTAATAAACTCTTTTCTTCTTGTGGAAGAACTGGACACTTGTTTTCTGTAATGTTAATAAATAATAATGTATGTAATAGCAGATGCCTTTTTGTCCTTTACTATGTTTGCTGTTCCTGTCAAATAATTAGTTTCTAAACGCAGCTGTCAAATTTTTTGAAAGTAATAATTTGGACTCTATTCCATATTTTACTACAACAAAGATGGAAATTTTAAAATGAGACCAATTTAATATTGATTGGTTTTAAATGTAGAAGATAGAAATTTATTGGTGTAACCTCTAAGAAGCAGTATGAGGTGTATTGGTACAAGACAAAAATATGTTACGTTTGCTACCACTATAATAAATAGCCTCAAAAGACAAACAAAATGACAAGAAAAAAAATAATATAAATAATTAATGTATAGATGGAATTCAAATGATCCAAAAACTACGTGAAGTACGTTTCTGGTTAGCACATCCCCCGCGAAACCAACTGCATTATCATCGGCAAATCGGAAATATTTTTTTTTCCTTTTTAATATTATGTTATATTTCCAAGTAGACTGCACATACTAAACTATTTTTAATCAAATGAAAATATAAAAAAGGTGTAAGATTCTTTTCTTTTAAAGTACCAACTCTTTTGAAAAATCACAACCACTTCTTTTTTTAACTATGAATTGGGTATCATCAGAGGTTTATTAATATAAATTGAGTAAAATAATTTTTATTGGCATGTTGATTTAGAATGAATTTCAGGTAATCACGAATTAAATGCTCTTACAAACCGGTGCAAAATCCATAAAAAGAAATAATAATTAAAAGAACTTTTACTAATTCTAAAAAAAATATCTTTACCTAAATGCCTACGATAAAATGTAACCAGTACTTTCGCTATCTCATTTTACATGGCAAATTTTTTTACCCTAAAAATTATTTTTTATGTATTGAAAGATAATTTAATTTTTTTTTTTGTTTATTCTTTCTTTTTAATTTTTTTTTTTTTTTTTAAAATTTTATGCCCGAACAGCACTAATAATGAATCTATATATGTTAAAATAGAAAGAAGAAAAATATATAAAAAAAAGGTAAAGATTTGTTTCCTGTAAAGGAATTAGTTTGTGCTTCTTCCCCAAGCATTCGACTGAAACACGTCTCTCTGTCAGTACCCATCCACCTCGTACAGTACGCACCCCACCTCCCCACTCCCACCCCATCCCCACCCCCCTGCCCAGGGCACCTTCGCTCCCTAGGCGAAGACGAAAATCAGGACAGAGTCTGTTGAAAACTTTCCAATTAAACTTTTTCTTTTGATAATCGGAGCTGCAAGGATCTTGGGAGCTTCTTCTATATCTTACACACTGGTATGTTTGATTACTTCTCTTTACCTTTTGACAGAATTTTGGAATTGGGCTCTTGAAATTTCGGTTCTTTGTTATTACTTTCTTGAATTGGGTTTTCTGATGGGTTCAAGAAGGTTCTGAATTCCGTTTAATTATATTTGGTTTTTGTGTTTCGAAAGCTCTACTACTACTACGTTTTAGAACTTAGGAGTATTCTACTTTAATTCGAAGTTATTGCTGGTAAATAATTAGTTGTATCGAATTTCCAAATTAACTAACAAAAACAAAGAAGTTTCTGATTTTCCATAAATATTGAAGAAAAACGTTTTGATTGATAGATCAAAAAGGGGGGAAAAGGAAAACCAAAGACTCGGTTTTTAATATAAAGATCCTGGCTTTCTTTGAGTGCTTGAGAATGAACCTATGGAGCTATTTAGTCAGAACTGTACTGCGCACTGTTGAATCTCTCGGTTTTTGTTTGATTCTGTGTAGAGATTTTTTTTAAAAAAAAAAAAAAACTAATGTGGTAGACGGCCAACCAGCTGGGAGAAAAAAGAATAAAATTTGTTTGGGGAGAAAAAGAAAGAAGACAAATGAAGGCAAAATACAAGAGGAATGCAAGGTTGTTCACCTAATTTATTTCGGAAAGCATGGTATTCTAGCCTCTAGGTCCAAAGCACTGGTCAGTCAAAACTATAACAATTAGCAGATATATTTTTATTTCATGAGAAAAAGATGAGTTTTCATTCTATGATAACATATTGATATTTTCCTCCAGTAAATGCCATCTGAAAACCGGAAGCGATCATTGGTTCTCCCGGTTTTGGCAATATCCAGATATATTATCTTATTTTTCACTTCATTATCTTTTGGAAATAATAAAGGGTTAACCCTGCAAATTGGATATACTACAAAAGAAAGGAAATCTTGTATATCTTGTCTTATGAGCAATTTCCCCTTCTGTGGCAGGTTATTTGCATGGTGTTCTCTCTCATTCTGCTGAGAATGAGTTGAATATCAAGATATTGCAAAATGGGACCTGAATTAGAGAACAAGCAAAACACAGACATGATTTTGGAGGCTTCTGCAAAGAAGCAGAATGGAACTGATTCAAAAGAACTTGAAGCTATTCATGTAAATTGTGCCAGCAACTATGAAGACTATACCTCGTTTGTTGAACAAGTAAAAGGAGTCCATGGCAGTGAGGATGATGAAATTGATATTACAGAGTGTACAAAACCTGCTAATAATGTGCTGGTGGAATCAGACAAGGAAGAAGTGACAGAGAGTTCAAGTTCATTTGAGAGTATTATTTCTGAAGCAGAGAATTGCTGCACAACTATGAGTGATGCCGAGTGTACATCAGAATACAATGGTGATGCTACATCGCGACTAGCATTTAGTGGATCTGGTGACATATTTAGGATGACGTATGTATTACTTCTCCAAGATTCTTATTTCTTGGATATCCCTATTCTGTTTATCTCTATAGGCTACATTTTGTTTTCTCGTGCCTTGAATTTGATGATTCATATGTGAATAAACATTAGAATCCATTGTTTCATTCATCTGAAAAGGAAACTGATTGCAGAACTCAAGCTTTCTTTCTTGACATTTTGTCGGTGGGGAAACTTCAGAAGTCAACTTACTAGCACTTTTAGCTTTGCAAAATCATGCACAAAAAGTTGCCCAGCTTTATTTTTTGTTGCATGATATGAAATGAACCTAAAGATGATTTTCTGAGTATTTTCTCTAGGATTTTATGGCTGCTAATTTTAGACCTAAATGTCCTTGTTTGTGATGACATGAGCTAATCGAGAACAGTGCCATCATGCCTAGTAAGGGCTATTCTGGGTTTGTGGTGGGTTTACTTGTTTGTCACTGATTGTTTGGGCATTTTAGTTAGATTGAGAGAAAGAATAAGAGTATTGGCTGACATGTGAATGAGAAATCAATAAAAAGTAATACCTTTCAAATAGAGAAAGATGGTAATTGCCATTCTAATTATTCTATAACTCTAACAAAACCTGGAGTTTGCAAAAGTAACATAGAGGAGAGAAATAAACTTTGAAAATCGATGACTGGATCGAGAGTGAGAGGTTACTGTTAAAATGTGCTTGGCAGAGTCATGCCAGTAAACATGCGCGGGTCATGTGCAGGGATAGATACATCTATTAAAGTTAATTTTCTTGTTACGTTAAAGGGATGGGTTTGTCTGAAGAATTAACTATGCATGGTTTAGTTGTGAAACCTAGGTGTTTTTCTTTTTTGGATAATGGTGATGGTCGGGCCAGCTTGAGCGCACCTCAACTAATTCACCTGGTATATGCTACTACCTTCCACCAATATATGTATTGGGAAACTCTTTAGAAAGACTTCACTTACTCACTTAGTGTCACCTCTACTAAGATTTGAACCTTGTTTTCTAAGGTCATTACTCAGATTTTGAACCCCGAGGTTACCTTCCTACGACAGTTGTTTAACCTAGTCTGGCAATGAACTGACTTTTGAGGTTCTTGTTTACAGTCAGAACTAACTATTTGTCACATCATGTGTCAGATTCACCATTCGCTGAGGGGTGGTATAATTCTTTTTGTGGAGTTTTGTCCCTTTTCAGTGTAAGAGAATGACTGTAAGAGCCTTAAAATTTACCTTATACCTTGTTATTGTCCTTTAGGAGGAAAAAGGTGACCCCTCATTGGAGAGACTTTGTACAACCTCTTAGGCAGCGATGCAAGTTGATTGAATTGAAACTCCATATGCTTCAGTCTCGAGCTCGAAAATATGAGAAACAAATGCGGGATATCAAGTGTCAGATGCAGCCTCAGGTGGGAAGTGTTGAATTGGAAGGTTTAGGTTCAAAGTCACTTCCATTTTCTTGTGATAGCTTAAGAGATAAGGTTGTGAAGAGAAAGAAGAGAAGAAGAACTGAAGACACACTGGATATAGCAGCTTATATGTCTCATCATCCCTTGTTTTCTTTCTTTGGTAATATTTTCATTTGTTGTCCTTTAGCCTGATATTCTTATTTTCAATTGCAAGTCATGAGTTTATATTTGTGAATTGCAGAAAAGAGAAACTCAATTGCTGATGGTTTTTTTCCGGTCAATGAGCTGGGAAAAATAGGTAAGGATGCATACTTTTCTTAATCTTGAGTTGCAATTGCTGTTGTTTCGTGTTGCTTCTTGGCGATTTTTTTTTTTTTTGATAACATCAAAATAGCAATGGATACATTGTTCCTATTCATATCTCTTGCTCACCAATATTAATGGCAATTGCACACACAACAGAGGTTATGTTTGGATGTGTATGAATTGGACCTCTTGTGAGACACATGCTGTTTGGTTAAGAATTTATACTTATCTCTTGAGTACAAGTATCTTCAATGTTGCACACAGATGTTAAAGATTGTAGGTTTCAAGTTCACGTTGTACTTTTCCTTTTTGAGTTTCTGAGACATGTTGATGAAGTTAACCCCGGATCTTGTGGCCTCTAATTCTGCCAAAATGCTATATGTCCTATTTTGCTTTCATTGTGCAGTTAAAATTAATTAGTACTTTCATTGATGGTACAAGATTGCTTGGAACTATGCTTAGTCATTTAGTTAGGTTATAGCGGACTGGGTTGGTGGAGGAATAAAACGCATACTTAGCTAAGATTCCTAAAATGAAGGACAACAAAGCACCAAGAACTAAAGATAGTGAGTTTTAGAGGAGTGGCATATGTATGGTCGTCGGCACTTGAGGTGACACATATGTGCATGCAAATGAAGAATGCTGCTTGTTGGAGTAAAATTAGTTACAATTATTAGGTTGATGCAGATAAAAGACCAAATATAACACTCTCAGATAGGACATAAAAAGGCGTAGTTTTAGGCCTTCTGTCTCAACGGAATTTGAGTTCCCACATTGGTGGGTGATGGGTTACTTGGTCTCCTTATGTGGTCTTGGGCAATCTTCACCTCATGAGCTAACTTTTGGGGTTGAGTTAAGCTTAAGGTCCACTTCTTCTCATGGCATCGAGCCAGGTTCATGAAATGGGGTGTAATAGATTGATTTCTTAACAAGTTTTGACAAGGGAGGGCGGCATCAAATAAGATGGAGATGTTATTTCAATTGATTGCTCTACCGCATGCCATATTTTTGTTCAGAAAATTAAGATAAGAGAGGAAGGCGAATTTCCCATATTCATTAACCTAGAGAAAGCATATAACAAAGTGCTAACCTAGAGAAAGCATATAACAAAGTGCCAAGGACTTGGCTTGGTAAGAAGGGGATTTATGTCAAATATGTAAATGCCATAAAGGATATGTCAGAGAAATTGGTCACGAGTATGAGAACCCAATTTGAGGAGATAATAGAGGAGTTTTCTAGTTCTGTGGGTCTAGGGATCTGCCCGAAGCTTGTTATTGTATACCCCAGTCAGAATGACCGAACCAACAAGGATGAAATATGATGGTGCTTGCTAATTATGGATTATATTGTGTTAATTGACTAAACTAGCTAGAGAGTCAGTCAAAAGATGGAACAGTGGTAAAACACTTAAGAGAGTAAGGAAACTCACCAAGTGACCCATAAAAATGAGCCCCCAACCAGCACACTTCTATAAATTGGGCCTTGGCTGTCCGGGCAAACATATCGGGCTGGGACCAGGCCAAGGCTTTTCGACCCCTAGTCCGGATCAGCACAGCACAGATAAGCCCGAAACTACAAAAGAAAATGAGAAGAAATGTTGGAATAATTTGGAAGTAGTTCTGTACCAGGTTATAGATTTTCTGGATTTGTTAGGAGGGACTGGGTGGTGGTGGTTGTTTTGGGATGCTCTTTGTATCATTTTTTACCATCTTGGTACCTTTTTAATAAACTTTTACCTTATAAAAATAAATAATTTGAAAATAGTTGAAAATTTTAATTACTAACAACCCCTTCAAAAGATTTGCAATCTCTTGAAATTGATTTGACTTCGTTAAGGACAATACACGGGAAGCAAAGGGATTATATATGCGATATTGCTTAGTTGTGATTTAATGGTAGTTGTCGTTACACACTTACACTTGGATTATGTTATGTGTTTGGTAAGAGTACTTTTAGTGTCCTTAGAAACATGTATATTATAGTGGGAATAAGTGATAGAAACTTATGTTTTAAAAAACTCCTTTGCCTTAAAAGGTACCTTAGTTAGTATTGAATGAAGTGAACTTATATACAACAAAATGGATGCAAAGAATTGATATAGCCAACCCAGTTAGTTTAAATTGATGCATGGTTGATTATTTGATTCATTTTGACCCCACTGTGTATATTCTTCTCATCTTTGGACTCGGTCTAGTACATAATAGTTTTCTTTCGTAAATGATATCCTATACCAAATTCCATCTGTTGTATGTTGCTTAATCTCTTGTGCTGGTTTTCTTCTAGTTGTTCTGAACATTTAATCTTTTCACTTCTTAATTCTGTAGCCATCTGCTCTGACAAGAACAATGCTGATGATGAGTTTGAGATTCAGGATGACTTTCACCAACAGCCTGCTGATGGTGATACTTCCTTGGAGAAAATACTCCGCAACATTGGGGTTCTTCAGTCACAAGTTATCCAGCTTAAAACTAGACTTGACAAGGTAACAAGTGAGAACGCTGGAGTGTTCTCAAGCACTGAGGACCTGAAATCACTTCTACCATGTAATGGTTTGGCCAGCTCAGGTCGGAGTTCTGCCTCTCTTCTGGAGAATCGGGTCAAAATGCCAGTAGGATCTTGTGATGTTGTATCACAGCTGATATCTGAGTATAATATGGCTGTCCCTGTCAGTGCAGCTTCAAGCCGTGGAAAAGCGGTGAACATCCCTGATGTGAATGAAAGAAAAGACCGTTCCTGTCTTTTGGATACAAACACCAATGTAAGTACTTCAACATGATTCCCTATTCTTCATTGAAGGTTGTTCTCTGGGTACTGTGTATGGGCACTATCATTCATCATAGATCATTAACCCTTCAAATGAATCTCGTGGTTTTCAATATAAGTAGGCAAAATGAAGGGATGTACTTTTATTCTTTTTCTTAACTTTCATTTTATGTTCCATTTCTCTGAGTGACCTCTCTTTGTTACTTCCTGCTTTAACTTAGTTAACCCATAAATTTCTAATTGTAATAGTTGATGGTTAAAATAGTTCTCCTTCTATCGTGAAAGCAGTCAAACTCAATACTTATCACCTGGGAAAAGTTTGGTGGCTTTGGAAGTAGATGTTTATTTTACTTGAAGTGAGGGAGATATAACTGTTCTATCCACTGTTCCAACTAGCAGAAAGCTTGCACATTAGATTTCTACAGGACTATAACCTCGTGATTTGGTTTTTGTGCTTTCTTCTTTTTCTTCTTCCTTAGTTGTCTATTTTGGCATTTGGTCATTGTGAGAATGCACGGGAAAATATATTATTCACATATTTTGACAACGGTACAATGAGTCCTATATATATATAAAATACATGTCCTACTCTTAATACATATGGGATTAGGGTTATTTACTATTATTTAATTACCAAACTAACATTCCCCCTCAAGCTGGTGCATATAAATCATATGTACCGAGCTTGTTACATATATAACTAATACGAGGACCGGTGAGGGACTTGGTGAAAATATCAGCAAGCTGATCATTCGACTTCACAAATTTTATAGCAATATCTCCTAACAGTATCTTTTCTCTGATGAAGTGACAATCAATCTCAGTGTGTTTAGTTCTCTCATGGAACACCGGATTTGATGCAATATGAAGGGCATCTTGATTATCGCACACAAGTTCCATCTGGCTGATGTCACCAAATTTCAACTCCTTGAGCAATTGTTTGATCGAAATTAGCTCACATGTTGCCATAGCCATTGCTCGATATTCTGCTTTTGCACTAGATCGAGCAACTACATTTTGTTTCTTGTTCTTCCAAGACACCGAATTGCCTCCTACTAAAACACAATATCCAGACGTAGAACGTCTGTCAGAAAGTGATCCTGCCCAATCAGCATTTGAGTATCCAACGATCTGCTCATGGCATCGACCCTCAAACAATAACCCTTTGCCTGGAGCCGATTTTATATACCGAAGAATGCAGACAACTGCACCCCAATGACTATCACAGGGAGAATCCATAAACTGACTTACAACACTCACAGGAAAGGAAATGTCAGGTCTAGTCAATGTGAGATAATTTAATTTACCAACCAGCCGCCTATATCTTGCAGGATCGCTAAGCGGCTCCCCTTGTCCTGGAAGAAGTTTAGAATTCGGATCCATCAGAGTGTCAATCGGTCTACAACCTGTCACTCCTGTCTCCTCAAGAATGTCTAACGCATACTTTCGNTTCAATACCTAGAAAATACTTTAGTTTGCCAAGGTCCTTAGTCTGAAAGTGTTGAGAGAGATGTTGCTTCAATTTAGTAATACCATCCTGATCATTGCCGGTAATAACAATATCATCAACATAGACCACCAGATAAATACAGAGACTCGAAGCAGAATGCCGATAAAACACAGAGTGATCAGCTTCACTTCGAGTCATGCCAAACTCCTGGATAACTGTGCTGAACTTACCAAACCAGGCTCGAGGAGACTGCTTTAGACCATAAAGTGACCGGCGCAAGCGACATACAAGGCCACGAGACTCCCCCTGAGCAACAAACCCATGTGGTTGCTCCATATAAACTTCATCCTCAAGGTCACCGTGTAAAAAAGCATTCTTAATGTCCAGCTGATAGAGAGGCCAATGGCGAACAACAACCATGGATAGAAAAAGGCGGACTGATGCTACCTTAGCCACGGGAGAGAAGGTATCACTGTAATCGAGCCCAAATATTGGCAACAAGACGGGCTTTAAGTCAATTAATCTTGCCATCTGGACCAACCTTGATTGCATACACCCAACGACAACCAACAGTAGATTTACCTGAAGGAAGAGGAACGAGCTCCCAAGTACCACTCGTATGTAAAGCAGACATCTTGTCAGTCATAGCATGTCGCCATCCTGGATGAGACAATGCTTCACCTGTAGACTTAGGGATGGAAACAGAGGACAAAGAAGATATAAAAGCATAATAAGGTGATGACAGACGATGATAACTTAAACCGACATAATGGGGATTAGGATTAAGTGTGGTCCGTATACCTTTCCGAAGTGCAATTAGTGTACTAGGAAGAGACAAGTCCGCAGTAGGAGCAGGGTCAGGTGCAGCAGGGCCTGATGCTGGGTGCGAACACGATGATAAGTCAAGAGTGGTGTTCCTGTAGTTGGGGATCTAGGAGCCACACTAGACTCCCCAACGGTTGGAATGGGTAAGACTTCTGTGGCGGAAGGTGAAGGAGGAGCTATAGTAAACTACTTAAAGGTTGGTATAGGTAAGACCTCAGATATATCAAGGTGGTCAGAAGAGGTAAAGAAATGTTTAGACTCAAAAAATGTGACGTCAGATGACATAAGGTACTTACGAAGATCAGGTGAGTAACAACGATATCCCTTCTGAACACGAGAATAACCAAGGAAGACACACTTGAGAGCACGAGGAGCTAACTTATCTTTCCCAGGGGCTCAGTAATGAACGAAACAAGTGTTCCCAAAAACACGAGTGGGAAGAGAGTATAAGGGTGACTAGGGAAACAATACTGAATACGGAATCTGATTCTGGATGGGAGATGAAGGCATCCGATTAACCAAATAACAAGATGTGAGAGCTGCATCGCCCCAAAAATGCAACGGAACATGAGATTCAATGAGAAGTGTGCGAGCAGTCTCAATGATGTGCCTATTCTTTCTCTCTGCAACCCCATTTTCCTGAGGAGTATAAGGACAAGAGATTTGATGAATAATTCCTTGAGAAATCATAAACTGCTGAAATTGACACTGCGAAAAGTGCGAATAGAAACACCAAATTAATTTTTGATTTCAGCACAAAATTCTGGAATATAGAAAACAACTCAAAACGATCTTTCATTAAGAAAATCCAAGTACATTTTGAATGATCATCAATCAAACTAACAAAATAACAAAATCCCAAGGTTGAACTGACTATACTAGGATCCCATATATCAGAATGAACTAAAGAAAAAACAGACTCTGTATGACTCAATACTACGAGGAAAGGAGGCTCGAATATGTGTCCCGAGCTGACATGACTCACAATCTAATGTAGATAAACTAGACAAACTAGGCACCATCTTCTGAAGCTTGGATGTCCTAAACATATGTGAATTCCGTAGGATCTGTAACTAGACATGCCTTGGAGGAATTGAGCGAGTTAAGGTAGTAAAGGCCTTCTGATTCAAGTCCTGTTCCAATCGTCTGTCCCGTAGCCTGCATAATAAAATAATCATCAATAAAATATATACCACAATGGAAGGCACGAGCCAAACGACTAATAAAATGCAAGAGACAACCAGGGGCATAAAGAACGGAATCTAGAGTGACAGAGGGTAGGGGATTCGCTTGTCCAACTCCTTTTGCTTTAGTTTGAGACCTATTGGCTAAAGTAACAGTGGGAAGAGGCTGTGAATACGCAATATTTGACAAAAGTGATTTATTACCAGAGATATGATCAGAAGCGGCCGAGTCCACAACCCATTGTCCAAGAGTACTAGACTGGGAAACGCAAGCAAAAGAATTACCAGCAACAGAGGCTGCTTGTGGAGATGTCTGCTTACTTGCTCGATACTGAAGGAACTCATTATACTCTCCTTCAGATAAAGAAAATCTCAGGTTACCTGTAGTCTCGGTCTGAAAGCATTTTTAGGTGGACGACCATGTAAAGAATAGCTCATGTCACTAGTGTGTCCAAGTTTATGACAATAAGAGCACTTAGGTCTAGATCTTCCAAAACGACCTCCTCCTCGTCTATTCTCCATAGTTGGAGATGCTCGATTGTCCACTGACTGGGATGCGAGAACAAATGAGTCAAGTGTTTGTGATGAGATCACTGGGTGACTTGGTGCTGCAGCAAGGCGAAGTAATCGAGAGAATAATTCATCAACTGTGGGGACATTCGGACTAGCCAGAATCTGATCGCGTATTGAGTCAAGATCATTAGGAAGTCCAGCAAGAGTAAGAACTAGAAACATCTTTTGTTGCTGCTCTTTTTGCTTTTTAACACTAGCAGAAACTGGCATTAACTTCTCAAATTCCTCTATGACTGCCCGTACTTGTCCCAAGTAAGTAGACATATCTAATTCATGTTTGTTTAAATTTGTCATCCGCGATATCACATCATAGAAATGAGATATGTCATTAGTGTATAAAGTGCGAGCCTTTTCCCAAACCAAATAACATGTGTGGAATGGAAGAAACAAGGGCATCAACTTGGAATCAATAGATCGCCATAGAATACTGCATAATTGAGCATTGATCTTCTCCCAAAGTGCTTTGGCCTTTTCACCTCCTTGGCTAGATTTCTTGATTAAATAATCTTGAACACCTTGACTTTTACACCACACCTCGACAGACGAAGCCCAAGCTAAGTAGTTTGAACATTCCATTAAAGGTTCTGAGGTAATCATAACACCTGAACTGCCAGAGCCCGGGTTTTTAGACCCGAAAGCATCAATTCCCAAAGACATCGTTGGATTGAAGAGAGGTCTATAAAATTATCACCAAATAACAGAAAGAATCAATTGAAAACTCTCTGAAACAGACAAAGTAGACACTGTTTTTGCCGGAAAACAAACAGTGTAGTCGCCGGAAAACTCAAAGTTGGGGTCGGAATTAGTAGGCGACCCAACTATTCTAAAGAAGCGTCTTCAAAAAATGGCTGAAAGTGGTCGTACTCGCCGGCGCGTGAGGTCACGCGCTCGCCGGAACCCTAGCTTTTGACGGCGCGCGAGGGCGCGCGAGGGCGCGCGAGGAGGGTTCTGCCGGAGATGTTCAGTGGGGTTTGGTCGCCGGACGATGACGGATCTTGTGGTAGTGTTGAATTTTGCACAACACTAACGGGGAGAGAGATAACGAAAACAACTTTGAAAAAGTCGCCGGAAAATTGAGGCACGACGACTTCTGCTCTGTATTCCAGTTCCCGGATGTGTCTCACCACCACGACTCTGATACCATGTGAGAATGCGCGGGAAAATATATTATTCACATATCTTGACAATGATACAATGAGTCCTATATATATATATATATATATATATATATATATATATATATATATATATATATATATATATATATATATAATACATGTCATACTCCTAATACATATGAGATTAAGATTATTTGCTACTCCATTTGTTCCAGTTTATGTGAACTTATTTCCTTTTTATTCCGTTCTAAAAAGAATGACCCCATTCTAAATTTGAAAATAATTTAGCTTAAACTTTCAATTCTACCCTTAATGAGAATCTTTAATAACCACACAAATACTCTGGATCCCTTTTTGACTTGTTTAGGACCACAAATTCAAAAAATCTTATTTTTTCTTAAAGTCCGTGCCCAGTCAAACAGGTTTACATAAATTGAAACGGAGGGAGTGCTATTTGACTACCAAACTAACGGTCATGATCTCACTGTGCTTTTGGATAATGCAAAATCTCTTCTAACTAAGCATTATCGATAATTATGATGGTCTTAGAAGAAAAGACTTTGATGAGGAATTGTCCTCTAGCTTGCATTTTTTGGCTAGTCATGAAATATTCTTCATATAGTGTGATGATGAGCTAAAACTTCCTTGCTACTCAATTGCTGAATTGATGCTTGTAACATGTCTCGGATTCATGAAATCATCTTTGACGTGCAGCCTGAAGATGGTGTTCTAATCTACTATCAAAGAATGAAGGAAGAGATGACTAATTTTGAGGAATACAAGATTCATTCTGTGGAAAAGCCTCAGGTTTTAGAGAGTGCACAAAAGGGTACCGTCCCGACTAGTCTCCCAGATCCAGATCCTGCCCTGGATGATCAACCAACTCCAAAAGTTCGTTCTATTTCCAGGCTTACTGCTCCTCCTAAGAGCAAGAAGAGGAAGACTCGACGGAGAGCTTGTAAACGGAATTACTGATCTTCAGCTTAGCTTTCTTGATTGCAGTATATATCTGATTCAGTGATCTACTAGAAGGTGATTGAAGTTGATTTCAATTCGTCACTTCTCTTTGGACATAAAACCAACATGTAAATGCGACTCGAATCTCAGCTGTCCTGTAAATGCACCAAAACAACAATAGCTATTCCTCAATCTCAACTTACATTTTTCAGGTAAATAATGTAGTCAAATGGCTCAAGATACAGCAGGATTGAGTTTGATTTGCTTATTTCTTGTCTTTCTATATCAACACACCAATTGCCCCCTTATCCTCTGGTTGTAATTGGAGGTCCATGCTAGTTTCTTGTTCTATTGAGCATAAATATTGTCAGAAGTTTTAATAAAAAATGGAACTAATTAGGATGGGCAGAATGTGAATTGGTGGTTGTAATTCTCGAAATGAGGAAAAATTGATGGTAATTTTTGCAGAATGTCATGTGTAAGACCATCAAAGCCTTTTTCTCTAGAATAGCTGAAATATTTTGAAAAATGATACTCTAATCGAAGTTTTATTAATTCCAAAGTTAATATCTGGTATAGAATGATATGAAATCAGTAACTGAAATAGAAGAGAAAATGATAGATGCAACCTAAGCTTTTTTACATTTCCTCAAGTAATCTGGATATAGTTGAAAAAAATATTAATTCCGTTACCGGGAATCGAACCCGGGTCTCCTGGGTGAAAGCCAGATATCCTAACCGCTGGACGATAACGGAGTTGTTGTGACCTTCTCTGACTATAGAAATCTAAATGCGAAATTGTTTGCAAAATATGTGCATCTTAAACTGACATCCTCTAATGATTAAATAT